>RJWM01017813.1:0-42285 GCA_004363535.1 Dasyprocta punctata | reverse complement strand
AACCAGCCTGGGAAATTAAACGGAGAGACCACCATCCCTGCATCCTTTACATCCTTAATGGACACAGTAATCACTGCCAGAGCCTTCTGGGTAGATATGATGAGAAAATAGTCTGTAGTAATTACAGGAAAAAGAAACAATAAATGATTGACTCACGCATCAGGCAGGTAAAATATCTAGGGAAAAATACAGACCAGAGAGCCTAGGGTTTGAATGTTTTAGCCACATGGTCTGACTACTCCATGCACAAAGCACTACTAATTATTTAACTCAAGTCTCAATTTCTTTATATGAATTATGTTGGTAAGATTTACCTTTGAGGCTGGTATGGAAGCCTGTTAAGTAAATGGACAAGTGCTGAATGCTTCTTTAATAATGTTAGGTATTTCATGTCGTAGAAGCAATTTGGACAATCTGGCAAAGACCCTGGGAGAGAAAGATAGGCAACTTAGCAGAAGAAAGTATCACTGACATAAAATTTCACCTTCCTGGATATTGGCAGATCATGACACAGCAGCGCAGCTGTGTGGTCAGTACAGCCACTGCTGGGCACATCAGCTTCACCCAGGGCACCCTGGGGGGCAGGGGCGGAGTGACCCAGGTCCTGCAGCAATGAGTGCTGGGGGAGCCGGGCCCCATATTTCCACGGTGGCCAAAGCAGCACTGCAGATTCCTGCTTGCATACTTGCCTGTCACTCAGTGAGATGTTGGGTATTGGTGAAGAACAATCAGGAATTCAGTTTTTAACTTCTACTTTTTTCCCCCAACAGTTCAATTTTTAAATAGAAATTGGGTTAATGCTAGGTATTTTCATATAAAATGTACAACTGAAGGAGTATAATATATTTGTAAATTGGAAAACAATTTTTTATATTTATAATCACTTCTTTTATAAAATGAAAACAATAAGCTAGCAATGTAGGCAAATAACTTTTGTTTCAAATGCATAGAAGATGATTTTCAACTTGAATTTTTTGCTTTCTCTGCTTATTCTGAATATTGATCCATGTCCTTGGTAACCGCTAGTGAGTGTTAAAATTGTTTTCTATCAAGAGAAAGCAGGTCTGCTAGATATGGTACATTAGTTTAAAATAATGTCTTCAATTAAACATGCCCAATATTTAGCAGTAATAAATAACAGTGAGGGCATATTTCTAGCTTATTTGCTAAGTTTATAGCCAATAAAAGCAAAGTTACAGTTATGCCTCTTTCACTATGATTAAGTAATCAAACAAAATATTCATTCTTAGTAGATAAAATTGCTTTCAACTTCTTTGTGGGGAAAAAAAGAAATACCATCATCTTACAGAGTTCAATTTGTCAAATATTCCTCTTTTTTGGTTTCACAAAGCAAATACTCAAATGGTAAACAATAAACCTAGCATTCACTCCCAAAAGTATAATGACTGACTACAAGTATAGCATAATCCTGCCACCAAAACTGATTCAGAAAGTGACATCATCAAATAAAGATGAGATTTGAGCACCACTTTTTTGGTGCCGAGACTCCATGCAGCGGCCGCTGGGCGGGAGAGCTGTGAGGGGCGGGTGCAGGTCAGCCTCTCCCTGCTGCCACTCCCCACCCCGGGGCCCTCTTAGTCCCTCATCCCTGGTTGCCTTGGTTGGTCGCAACACCTTCAGGGTACACCTGCTGGTACAATGAGCAAGTATATCAAAATAGCGTGCTGTCTGCCAAGCATGTAATGGTTACATTGCAAGAATTCCCTGTGCATACCTTAAAATTATAATTCTGATTTTAATTATTATTAAAATAATGTAATTCTACAAAATAATTCTCCTAGATTTACATTAATATTTATCTAAAAGCTACACCATTTGAATGTCTTGTGTTTAGAAGTCTTGTGCTTCTGAGCATGTTGTATTTAATATGACCAGAATGAATAGATTGAAAAGAGGAGTGTCTGGGAAATAATACTTCATTGCTAGTACTTATTTCCTGCTTGCAAAGTACGTGGTGGGTACCTGTTGAGTACCTACCAATTCCTAACTATCAGCTTTGTGTGAGATGTTCCAGTGGGTGCTTTCTATCGCAAGGTCATGAAGTCCTACAGTCCATGTCAGTGATGATGGTCCAACTTGCAGTAGGTAAAAAGACTGAAGAGGTTCAGAGGTGTGTGGAAATGCCAGAGCTAACACTTCCACCTGGCCGTCTGTTTATCATGTGTACTGATGCACTTCTAGCACTTAGGTAGGAACCAGCTACAGCAAGCTTTTGATAGGTGCTCAATATGAAGAAAGAGAACGTCTTAAGCCATGAAGGCAGCCTGATGAGGTATTGAAGTACAGGGACAGTTAAAGATCCTGCTTGGTGAGAACTCATCCTATGGGAAAGGAATCCAGAAACACAACCCCAGCACAGGAGCGAACGTTCCTTGCGTGGAGGAAAGCTGACTTCGATTGCAGCATGTATTCATCTTCGGGATCGTTCCTACCCCTGACAACCACATGCCTTGTTGGGGTGAGGCTTCATGAATATAAAATGAAAGAATCTGTGAAAACTTCTAAGAGCACGGTGACTTTTGCACTGCTCCAAGACCTGGATGGAAAATTGCAATAATAAAATGAGGAGAATGACTGATGATTTCACTTAGAAGAGCGTATCTTCTGCTGCTCAGAGGTGCCTAACGGACAGAATACTGCTCTGGTGTCTTGAGAGTAATGAACCTGTAGTAGCAGCAGTGTTAGCTGCAGACTTTTGGAAGAGGGCGTGGTAGGCAATTGTGTGGTAGAGGCCCATCTGGGCACGCGAGATCATGGCCATAGCCGCCCACTTGCGAGCACTCACTGAGAACCTGTCCAGTGCACACCCCTCTGTTAGTTGCTAATTCTACCAGGAAAGAAAAAGGTTAGCAAGAACCTGGAGACAATTATTGACTGTGATAAGAGTGATGAAGAAAATTAAAAATAAGTTTAATGAGATAAAGCACAATTAGAGTGACTTCAGATAGAATGTCAAGGGATACCTCTGTCCAAGGAGATGAAAATTATACAATAAAAAAGTACCAGCCAATCAAAGATCTGAAAAAAGAGCGTTTCCTGCAGAGGAAATAGAAACCGCTAAGAAATCTTTCCTAACAGTGCGTTACAGGCTTGCCCCAGCGATAGGAAGTAAGCCCTGGTGGGTGTAAATGAGTTACGGGAGGGTGGCGCAGGTGAATTCAGAGGTGGACAGCTCCGGACTGTGCAGCACTGGGTAGACCCAGACCAGCAGAAGACTCAGTGAGACCCGCAGGCCCTGCATGCACCCAGCTCGGAATTCAGCCTCAAAGTGGACTTCTGGGTTATCCGTGCTCTAAGGTCTGAATTTGTAGGTTTTATTCTCTCATCTCTGACAGATGACTATTCCATTTGTGACAAAGGAGGAAAAGGAGAGAAATAAGAAGAGGAGGGGCCGCGATGCCTTTCAGGTCACTGACACACGATGCTACCAACTGAGGATTAGTTAGGGCTCCCGGACAGGGCTACCCTGGTCATACGAATATTTCAGTAGTGTGATGCTCGCTGAGAACAGACAATGCCAAGCTGTCTGACGCGTTCTTACACAACCTGTCTCACCCACAGCAGCAGGTGCCGCCCATTGCTGAACAACCAAGGGTTAGTGCTTTGCCAAGCCCGGCACCTCCTGTCCTACCCACCCATCCTCACTGTGATTTTCCATGCTCTCATCCTTCCTCTCAGCCACAGTGCAGATCTGTCAGGCGGGAACCAAGGTGAGACCAGGAGCTGTCCCTTCTGAGCGTTCTCCAAAGCACTTCCAAATACAAATGTTTCTCCAAGATCCAGCTCTTCTTTGGCTTGAATGCATGTATTATTCCTTAGAGGGAGTCAGGGAGCAGTGTAGAAGGCGCAGCGATGACCTGCACCGGGAGGGTCTGAGACCAAGGAGAGCAGGGCTGTGTACACAAGGTGCGGGGCAGTCTGCACAGGCTGGCGCGAGGAGAGTCTGACCGCAACGCACCAGGAGGTGGTGGCTGGGACAGGAAGGCGCAGACAGCTGCTGCCAGAGCCCTGCCTTAGATCCCACTTCCTTTTTGGGATTCCATAGACTGTGTCTCAGTTGACTGAAAAGTGAGAATACTAATAATATTTGCTCCCTAAAATTACTAAGAAGATTAAACGAGTTAATGGATGAAAAGTGTTTAGAAAACCATCCGACTACTGTGAATATTCAGCAAAAGTTATCTCCTGGGTGTTTTATTTTGTGGAGGGCGTGGTATAGCTGGGTGCATAGGCAAATGTTTGCATTTAAGTAATTAAATATAACTGCCTTTGATGTCATCAAAGTGGAAAGAGTGCGCATTCCGAGCTATTTTAGCATGGCCCATGACTTCTCAACAGTGAGCGGAGGTTTGGCTGAGTCACCGGAAATGCTCATGAGCAGCACTCCAGCCTGGAGTCAGGGAGAAGCACGCTTATGCTGCGTGACTTCAGTCTGACACTGACGGCAAGACTCAGTGGCAGGGTTTCTTTATTTCCTCTTGAAAATTCCTGAGTCAACTTCCATCTGGATTATCACCAAACTGGTACTTACATTTTGCTACTTAGAAAATAAATTTAAAGTTCTTATATAACCGAGGTGGGTTAACAGACACTAAGTTTGGCAGTGAGGACAGGCCGGTCAGTGTTAATCTGGAGAAGCAGCTGCACCGTGTGCCTTTTTGGTAGAACCTGAATCTTTTAACCCCAGAAATGACCCAGTACGCTTGCATGAGAATTTCATACTGAAATTTGTTTGTTAAAGCCTGGATCTCTTAGTTGTGCCAACACTTTTTTTTTAAGGATATACATATGATATGTACAAGTATAGGCTAAAGTTAATTACAAATAAAATTCAAACACCAGAAATCAGACATTGGTTTGTTCATTAACACTAAAATGAAAATAAAATAAGATAGATTTAATGTGTTGGTTATTTTATCCTGTATCTTATTTTTAAATTTATGAGTAGAATAAAAAAATTAAGAAATTTGTATACTTTAAGTATCATTCTTTGTCTGTCTGTCTGTCTGTCTGTCTGTTTGTTTTGAAACAGAGCCTCACTGTGTAGTCATAGTCACTATGAGGCCTTGAATTCACCACCCTCCTGCCCAAGCCTCTGACCTCAGCCTCCTGAATCCTGGGGTAAGTGGAACATGCTTGCATAACTGGCTCTTCTGAGTTATTTCATCCCATAAATCTCTCACTAAATTCTTGTCACCAAAATGTTAAAGCTGACATCTCTGAGAGTCACACGCTTTTATGTCAACAGAATCCCTCAAGCAGAATAAGGAACAGAGGTTAATACACAGCCTCATGAAATACAAGGAAGAAAATAATGTTAGCTTTGAAGTAATTGACCTTTGTTGTTGTTCTTGTTGTTTGTTATATTTTAAAACACACTACCTCCCAGGCATGGTAGCCCATGCCTTTAATCCCAGTACTCGGGAGGCTGAGGTAGGTGGAGCATTGTGAGTTCGAGGCCGGCCTGGGCTACAACGTAAGTGAGGCTGGCTTGAACTACATAGTGTGACCCTGTCTCAAAAAACTAGGGCTGGGAGTTCGGCTTAGCAGCTTACACGCCTGCCTGACAGGCATGAAGTTGTGAGTTTGATCCCCAGTGCCACAAAACACACCACACACACACACACACACACACACACACAAAACCGCTACCTTCATTTTGGGACATGAACTTGCCAAAGCCTCCGAGAAGGAGGCCAGCACCCTACATCCCCACCAGCCTTGGCAGAAACTCGCCAAGAGAAAGCACATGCCGGAGCTGGCGGCCAGGGTCCGTGCCCACCTTTTGGGAGCAAGTGGGGTCAGTGGTGTGGGCGTTTGCACTGTGCCCATGCAAGGGAGGTGGGGAGAGGAGCCCACTCCTCAAAACTGCTTACTGGAACCTGAAGTCAGTGGAGGATGCAGCTGAAAGAGGTCTCGCTGAACTCCAGCCTGCATAAGTTATCAGATTTTTTTTTTAATTCTGAAAGAAATATTGACAGTAGAGGATATTTGGAAGACAGAACTCCCCAAGTGTATCACTCTTTAATTGAATGTCTCAGGCCCCACTCTACTGTTTCAGGCCGCACCTGCCACCCCGAGGCCCCAGCCCATCCCCCCTCCTGCTTCGGGACTTCCTGCCCCCTTGGAGCCCTAGACCCAAGGCCTGGTCCCGAGGGCAGCATCTGGCACTGCCCTCGAGTAGCAGAGTCTGCAGCTCTTGGAGTTCTATGATCTTACAACCCACACTCTGTGAAATGAGTCCAGTCTAAAGGAGACTCAACTTCCTGTCTGGTGACCACATCCCATCAACAACTCCGCCTCCGTCCAGGTGTCCTGGGATCCCAGGCTGTGATGCTGGGTGTCAAGCCGCTCTAACCTCCGCACATCTAGGGTAAGGCTGCCGTCTCAACCTCCCCTGCCGTGTGACCGTCCAGGAAGCTCACTCCTCCTCTCTCCAGCTCACCCCCCGATCTCCACATCTCGTTGTCGAGGTCTCATGTCCTTCGCCATTGTTCAGCTTAAATATCCTTGGGTAGCACGGAGGAGGTTTGTTGTCCCAGGCCAGGGACTGTGGACAGCTGTGCTCTTGACGGTGCCACACACAGCCGGGTGATGAGAGAGGACACAGGTATAGAAATACGTGACTCTGCTGGCTTCTACACAGGGAAAAAGATGTCACCATTCTACTATGCCGTTGATTAAAATTTAATTTTTAATTTTTATTTCTCTGATTCTTAGCAAGTCTTTTAGTATTCTGCACAATCATATAATCAATGCATTCAGCTTTGCTAATACAAAAGTAAACATACAATTTAGGAAACGTAATGAGATTGGCCAACTCATTAAAAACTGGTTTTTCTTGTTCTCCTGCAGAGAAGGGTAGGAAAGGACTTTCCAGGTGCCCAGTGAAAGTAGGGACGTTTGTAACTATGGTCTCCTTTGGACTCGGCTAAGCCTGAATCACTGACTTTGTCGATCAGTTTATTGCCTATACCAAAAATAACTAGGAAGATAGAAGAATATAATACTTTTGTTTATAATTAGTAACATTAATTATTTATAATATTTCGTGAGTCTAAATGCTTCAAACTTTAAGTAATATTCATAATAATGGCGTGTTGATATCACCATTAGTTGTCAAGTGTAAATTATGTCCCAGACATTGCTAAATACTCAACACCTATTATCCCAAAGCATTATAAATCCTCCACAAGCTATTTTACACATGAAGCAGCTGAGAATCTGACAGCGTAAATGACTTGCCAAGACCCAGTGGATAGTAAACGCATACAACGGAATTAATTCTGCAATAGGAAATAGCAGTTTTAAGGTAAACCACAAGTATTCATATACTATTTTTAAAAAATGATGTGAAACGTTTTCTTGATACTGAGAAAGACTGTGAGTGCCTTTTTTGTCTTCCTAAACACTTGAGGGCATTTATACAACACAAAATAGAAACATACTTACTTTTCACTCTGTAAAACAAAATATTGCTTCTTTAGAATTTTGTTTTTTATTTCTGTTGGATGAGGGAACTAAACACAAATTGCTTTCACTACCTCCTGCTCTGTGTCCCTTCAGAACTGTGCCAACTTAATTTCAGGCTTGAGAATTTATTTTCCTTCATAACTTTCCATGGACTGGATGCACAGTACAATAAAAACACAGTGACTGTCCTTATTCACCGTGGACAAATTGATCCCCAGGAATCATCAGCCAGTTTCCCAAATAAGCATCAAGCTTCCTAAACTAGAGGAAGACGGAGGACCTGCGTGCCCTACCTCCTGCCAACACCCCTGCCCCCCGAGACCCTGTGCAGTGTATGTGGGAGGGCAGGGGAGCAGCCAAGCTCCCAAATTCTGTCCAGCTCTGCCCCTGGGTCCTCCCTGTGCAGGGGGCAGAGGTGACAAACAAAAGACCGATGGAGCTGAAGGCAAGACCAACACCTGGTAGGAGAGTCCGAGTCCAGGAATGAACCGTTACCCTTCCACAGACACTCGGTGAGAAACAGCCAGGGAGACAGGCTTGGAGATGGTGAGAGCCGAACTGGGATGTCCTGGGATCAGCTGGGTGGTCTAGGCACAGACCTAAAATATCACAGGGCCTGTATTCTGTTGTGAGACGCCAGGTTGGGTGGTAATCTTCAGAGAGAGTGGTCCTGAAGGAGAAGGCGGTGGTCTACTTGAATTTTTGAAACAAAATCCACCACTCTGCCAGATACAAAAAACACACCTAACGTAGAAAGAAATTCATAGACTGAAAAATCAAAAGACAAAAATCAATATTTCATACAACAGGAACCAGAAAACAAGTAGGAAGAGCTATCCTTCATTCAGCAGAAATCAGTGTTTTGAATTGCTATAGTTCATAACTGGGTGGCCTAAGTGTCTTCACTAAAATCATAGGCCTCTTTGTTCTGGTTAAGAGTAGTTCTTGAGTGGTTCCTAGTAGTCAATATCCAGTTGATATTTGATGCCATCATGGTTGCTAATTTAACTGCTATTGCCAAGGGGATATAGTAGTTGCCATAAATTTATTTTGTCCCTATGTCAAATCTGGATTTCCTGGGGATCATAAATAGTTCTGTGGCTCACTTCCAAAGAATGAGGCACTGGTACAAAGAAGCCACAAACCCTAGCGTGCACACACACACATACTAGAATCGTGAAAAGACAAGGCAACTAAATGCCTCCAAAAACTCCCAATCCCTCCCCCCCAAAAAAGTTTAGGGGCAACAAGGGAGAAGAAATCACAACCCACACAGCAAAAAGGTCTAAAAGGGTATCAATGAAGGTAAGAGTTCAATAGGTACTTGGAGAATTTAAAGAAGATATAACTAATAACATAGTGACCTTAAAGAAATAAATAATTGTTGAGTCTAGAGAAGACAGCAATAAAAATTTGATGCAGTTAAACAATGCAAAACAGGAATGCTGAACATAGAATGGGGGTCCATCAGTTCCAAACAGAAGTCCAGGAGATTAAAAATATGACTGAAAATACGGGCAGCAAAAGCAATCAGTGTGATGACAGAATATTGGACCTAGTGGACAGGACAGGGATCAATGACCAGTTAATAAGAAATGTCTCAAAAACAAGAGAACATGAAAAATGGATCTGACAACTGCTAGGTGACTCAAAGCAGACTAATACAAAGGTAACTGAAGTCAATGAAAATCAAAAGGCAGCACAAAGGGCATAAAAACCCTGTTTACCAGACAAATAAAAATATTCCCAGATGTGAGAAGAGAACTTAACATGCAGAGAAGTGAGGCATACGCAACTCTACATAGCCATGATCAGAACAAAATCACTCTATGCTACATAATAATTAAAACACTAGAAATACAGCACAAAAACTGAATATTAAGGGTTGCTAAAGAAAAGAATCACTAATAAAGGCAAACTCATCAGAATTACAACAGAATTCTCAAAACTAACTAAAACAAGGCAAGGAAAGCTTGGAGTGGAATGTTTCAAACTCCAAAAGAAAACAATTTCCAAACTATATCCTGGGAAATTATCTTTCCAAATTAATGGAGAAATAAGATAATTCCAAGATAAAGAGCGTCTAAGAAAGTTCATGACCACCCAACCAACACTCCAAAAAAATTTTCAAGGGTATCCTAGAAGGGACAATGATGCTAACAATGCCAAAAGGTCTAATGAAGTGAAGGCATCAGGTAGGGCTACCAATTAAGCAGATGCAAAAAAATCAAAATAGTGATAGGGAAAGAATGCAATTACAGCATGAATCAATACTTATCAAATAACTGTCAGTGTAAACGGACTCAACTTGCAAATCAAAAATCAAGAGACAAATTAGCAGAATGGATCAAGAAACACAATCTAACAGTATGCTCCATACAACAAATACACTTAATACGAAAAAAAAAATTCATAGGTTAAAAATCAAGGATGGAAAACAATATTCCATGAAACAGAAACAAGAAAACAAGCAGAAATAGCTTTCCTATTCTCAGACTAAGTGGACTTCAAGCCAAAGCTGACCAAAAGAGGCAAAGAAGGTTGACACTACATATTGCTTACCATATTATTCAATTGAAAAAGATAAAATAGTAAACGTATATGCACCCAGTATTGGTGCACCCAACTTCATAAAACAAACACTAATAGACATAAAAGATCAGACAAACATTACCACAATTTTAGTGGCAGACCTCAACTATAGCTTAACAGATGTATACAGAATCTCCCACCCAACAATAGAATATACATTTTTTCAAAGCTTGCATGGTGCTTTCTCCAAAATAGATCACATATTAACAAATAAACATCCCTAAATGAATAAGTGCAAAAAAATTGAAATTTTACCATGCATACTATCAGCTCACAGTGCAATGAAACAAGAAGTCAATAGTAAAAGAAAGCACAAAATTATACAAATGTATGGAAATTAATACACTACTGAATAAACCATGGATCACAAAGGATAGTAAGGAAGGAACAAGACAATTTTTAGAGTTAAATGATAAGGCCAGTACTGCATACCAGAACTTATAGGACACAATGAAACAGTCTTATGAGGGAAGTTTAGAGCTGTGAATGCTCACATCAAAACAAGTTGAAATAAATAACCTAATGATACAGCTCACGGTCCTAGAAAAACAAGAACAATCTAAATCCATAGCTAGTATAAAGAAGGAAATTATAAAATCAGAGATGAAATAAATGAAATTGACACTAAAAAAACAATAAAAAGTATCAATGAGTCAAAGAGCTGGTTCTTTAAAATTGACAAACCCAATAAATGAAATAGACAAACCCTTTGCCAATCATACCCCCAAAAGAAAAGAAAAGATACAAATTAATGCAATTAGAAATGAAAATGATGAAATTGTACTGGACAGTGCCAAAATTCAGAAAATTATTAGCAACTATTTCACAAATATATACGCCAAAAAATTGGAGAACTCAGAAGAAATGGAGAGATTCCTATATACTTATGAATTACTATAACTCAACCAAGAAGACTTAAAAATCTTGAAGATTCAATAATGGGGAATGAAGTTGAAGCATTAATATAAAACTACCAACTAAGAAAAGCCTGTGACTAAGTAATAGAGTCACAGCCAAACTCTAGAAGAACTTCAAGGAAGATCAAACACTGATATTCTTCAAACTATTATGAAATTGAAAGGGAAGGATCCAATCAAAAGAGAGAACAATAGACCAGTTTCTCTAATGAACACAGATGCAAAAGTCCTTAACAAGATACTGGCAAGCAGAATGCAAAACATCATTAAAAAGATTACACATCATGACCAAGCAGGCTTCATCCCAAGAATGCAAGGATGGTTTAACATATGCAAGTCAATAAATGTAATTCATCACATAAAAAGAAGCAAGGACAAAAATCATATCATCATTTCAACAGATGCAGAAAAAGCCTTTGACAAAATCCAACATCAATTCATGAAAAAATTCTGAAGGAAATAGGTATAGAAGGAACTTGCATCAATCTGATAAGAGCCACTTATGTCTAACTTACTTCCAACAACATATTAAATGAGAAAAAACTGAAAAACTTCCCTCTAAAACCAGGAACAAAACAGGAATGTCCATTTACACTATTTCAGTTCAACATATTCCTTGAAACATTTGGTAAAGCAATCAGGCAAGAGGGATATGTATAGGAAAGGATGCAGTCAAAATATTATTTGCAGATGTCATAATCCTCTACTGAAAAGACTCAAAAAACTCTACCAAAAGAATCATAGAATAGCCACATTCAGCAATGTTGCAGGATACAAAATAAACACATAAAATAATAGTATTCTTATACACTAATAATGGACTCACTCACAGAGAAATTAGGAGAACAATACCATTCATAATGGCATAAAAATAACCAAGGAAGCAAGAGACTGCTACAATAAAATTACATCACTCTGAAAAAAAACCCATGGAGGCCATCAGAAAATGCAAAGATGTTCTCTATTTCTAGATAAGCAATACAAGCTTAAATATTGCATAGTTCTTCTTATATGAGAAAAAATGCACATACATATACCCTATGTGCATATATACGTATATATGGCAACATATAAAATTGATAAATAGGAAATGGGGAGAATTTTAAGTATTACCCCCAAATACATATTCTACTGTATCAAAGTATTTTAATATATATGCTATTTAGCCAGGTGTGGTGGCACACACCTTTAATCCCAGCACTTGGGAGGCTGAGGCAGGAGGATCATTATGAGTTTGAGATCAGCCTGGGCTGTGAAGTGAGTTCGACTAGCCTGAACTGCATAGTGAGACCCTGTCTAGAAAAGTTAGGGCCAGGGATTTAGCTCAGTGGCATAAGTGCCTGCCTGGCAGACACAAGGTTGTGTGTTCGATCCCTAGTACCAATATATATATATATATATATATATATATATATATATATACCGTTTATTTCATTTGTACTTCTAGTTTCTCTTATTTCATTGGAAATAAAGTTTAATGCTTTATGTGTTTCTTCTTTGTAAGAAAGAATCTTTTCTGTCCCTGTGTAACAACTTTGAAGATAGAGTGTGTTAATTATTTTTCTTATTATTTGTTATGAAATTTTGTTTAGATTTTCATAAAATAAGAGAAAGACTCTGAAAATAAACATATATCCTTTTTAGAAACAAGGAAAGAGAAGCCCACAGGATCTTAGAGCTGGTTAAAATACAACATCTTCATTTACTCAGTTATTAATCTGTTCATTCATTCAGTCACTAACCTGCAATAACTTCACAAACATTGTGCTAGACTTTAATAGAGAGCAAGGACAGTCACAAAGTAACCCCAAATCCATAGATCTCCCTTTGTAGGATCAGAGACAGGTACCAGAGTAAATAATAATCAGGTGCAATTATGGGACACCGAGGAAAGAAACAAAACCCAGCCCTCTTCACAATCATGATCTTTACCACAGGTAGACAAGAACCCTCTGGGTGACAGCGAGAGTTCCCAGATTTACCCCCCATGTATTCATTAAACAGTGTGCTATGAAACGGGAAGACAAAGCTAAACGTCGACACCCACAGCCTCTTGGCACCAACTCATGTGGGGAATACTAATTTGTATACAAAGACTGGTGTACAGTGTAGGCAGTCTGATGATAAAAACACACCCCAAACCTCATCTGGTTCTAGGTGGAACTTTGCGGAGGAGACTGGATCATGGGGGTCATGTCGTTGGCTTACTTTGGGCAAGTGGGGTCTGGATGAAGAAGCAGGGTCACTGGAGGTGTGGCCTGGAAGGGTCCCTCTCCCTTTCCAGCTTCTCTCCTCTCTCTTGGTTTCCTGGCCACCATGACATGAGCCGCTCTCCTCCGCCAGGCCCCTCTGCCACGCTGGCCTACCCTGGAGCTGGCCAACTAAGGGAATATGAGCCAAAACAAACCTCTTCCCTTAAATTGTGAGTGACTTGTAGTTTGTCCCACCAACAATGAAAGTGACTATGACAATAACCCACCGGGAGAAACTTCTCTTTTGCAAACATAAATTCTTCAAGCAGTGAATGCTTATTTCTTCTGTCATCCAAACTAAATACACAAATTTGGTTAAGAATCCTCACTAAGTAGACTAAGTAAACAAATAAAGACAAGAATTTAAGATTATCTGAATGGAAACTAACATCTATGTATTATGATTCTAATGGGAATAATTATTTCAGAATTGGAATGTGATTATACCTTGGATCTCAGTGGAGCTTAAATTTCTTCTGCATCCAATTTCTCTGAGTATTCCTAGAAAAGTAAAACACTAGGTGTTGAATAAATGTTATGGTTTAGATCTAACATGTCTCCTAGAAGTCCAATGTGTGTGGAAGACGACCTGACATGGGGTGCTGTCATCATCAGTGGTTCATCCATTGATGAGTTCCTGGCTGACTGCTGTTAGCAGGTGACGTGGGGTGCTATCATCATCAGTGGTTCATCCATCGATGAGTTCCTGGCTGGCTGCTGTTAGGAAGTGACGTGGGGTGCTGTCATCATCAGTGGTTCATCCATCCATGAGTTCCTGGCTGACTGCTGTTAGGAGGCAGGGCTGGAGGTGGTCACTGGGGTGTGCCTGGAACCTGGCTCCTCCCTTCTCACCCTGCTTCCTGCCTGCTGCGGGGGAACACCTTTCCTCTGCTGTATCCCTCTGCCGTGCTGTCTCTGCATTGAAGTCAGCTGACCATGGACTTAAACTGTGAGCCAAAGCAAACCTCTCCTTTTTCAGTTGTGGGTGTAGGGTATTTGTCTCAGCAATGAAAAAGTGACCAAAATGGTTACTTAGTAGGAGATGTTGTATCCAAAGTGACTTACTTGGCCTCTCTTTACTGAACCACTGCCATTGAATTGGTGTATTTTATCAAACAATTAATAATAAATATGTTCAATGATTAACATGGTCTTCAAAGTATTCTAGGAATAGCTTAAAATTCAGGTTACAATGTAATTTGGGATGTTATTTATAGTATTATATATAAAGAGTTAGATATGAAGGTACAAGTTATACATAACCTGGTAAAGTTATGTGTATATATGCAACTTTTTGTGTCTGTATGAAAGATGTGATGTTTTTATATTTGAAATAACTGTAAAATTCGATCTACTTGTGAATTTTTAGAAAAATATCTGATAATATATTAAATATATATGAAAAATAATTTTGCATATTTCTATTCATGAGTTTCCTTGTCAGCATCAATACCTAATACATCACCAGGCAATTAGTGGATTATTTTCTGTCTCGTTATCCACCTAGAAGTACAGTACCAGTAATAAACTGAACCACTTATTTTTTCATATTCTTGAGACTTGAGAACATTACAAATGAACATTTTGTAGGCTTCTATAATGGAATCTTTAAAACAGCTCAAGTCTCCAGTCACAGAGTGATCGCTACCTGATTATCAAAGGAAACGTCGGCTTCCCTACAGTGGAGCTAGGAAGACATCACTGCAGGCAAATGGAGCAAAAGCGGACCCATCTGAAGAGCTACTGTGTGTGTCAGTGCAAAGAGCCGAATCAGCCCTCCTCCCAGTGGGCCCATCGCCCCAGTTCCTCGAGGGCACCCGGGGCCTTGGTCTTACATTGCTTCCATTGGAATACAAGAAGATTTAAAACTTCAGACAGGAAGGAACTGTACCCTGCAGCATCTCAATAGTTTGTTCCTTGTTAAACACAGAACTAAAAAACCAGAAACACAAGCCACAAAACCCAAGAAACCCAGTGGAATGTGTGCTGTAACCTCAGACACAGAGACGCTTTTCATCAGCAGCACCCTGCCCACCCAGCCCTGAGCCGAGCTTCCTTTCTCCTTGCTGTTGCAGACATTAAAGGTGGAAACGATCCTCTGGTGAGTCCACAGTCTTCGCAGGCAGCTGGGAGCTTCCTGTCTGTGGCCTCTGAACAGATCCTGCTTGGTCTCTGGGCAGCAGGGAACCTCTCCTGCCGTTGGCAGCCCAGCCTGCAAGCCTGGCTCACAACAGGCCCTGCCGGCTCCAGGGCGATTGCTGTCCAGTCTCCTTCCGTTCCATGGGGGTGAATCTGGGTGAAAAGCGAGCTGGCCAAGAAGGCTATTTGGGGACCATGGAAGAACACTGTGAGATAATCAGTCATCTAAAGAAACTACCAAGGGGTAATCTTGACCTAGCATGGAAAATAAACATGACCCTGATTTACTGCAACAGATAACAGTTTTTCAAGCAGAAGAAGCTGCGTTTACCAATAGAGAGCTTCAGACTGCTTGATGCTTTTGAGGCCCAGTAAATAAAATTAACTCCATCACAGCTGCCAGACTCCGTAAGCAACGCTGACCTGCTGATGCAGGCTGCGTGCGTGAGAGGCAAGACTGACTTTGCCACGAGGGCAGCGTGCCCAAGAACACTGCTCATCGGCCTGCGGGCAGGGCCGGGAGGGAAGCGGCCACGCACGTGACCCGCAAGGCGGGGCGCAGGAGCCGGTGGGGCGGGGGAGGAGAACGCTGTCTGAGGCAGTCTCATAAAGATTGCAGACAAAATATACAGGAAGGACAGGAACAGTAAAAAGAAAACATTAAAAAAAAATAATATTACAACCAAATCTGCTTTAGGACAAGCAAAGCTATGGTTTTTCACAAGACCCTGATCCTTTAAGTAATTTTTCAAGGTATTTGGTCAGTTTTGTACCTGAGAGGACTCCTGCTGCAAAGAAAGAACTTTTGTTGTGACTACCGTCGTCTCTAACTTTGACAATGTAAAGTGCCTGGGTTTCCTTAAAATGGGCCATCGGGATTTTGAATATCCCACTATCAGGAATTAAAACTCAATCTGGATACAAGAATCCACATAAAATAAATTTGAAGTGTGAGTTCCTGATCACACACAGTTAAGACATGAGAAGAAATCAACCTGACTCAGAAACAATAATCTGAAGAGTTTTGTTCGAATCCTCCGCAGGGAAGTTTTGGTTCCATCACTGTGGAATACGAAGGCATGGGAGAAGCTCTCTGGCGTCTCTCTCCTGGACTGGCCCTGGCCATCGCCATGTCCCTGTGGAGTTCGGCCTGTGGACATGCGTCTGCCTTCAAATCCCGGGAGTCAGGAGCCACTCCCTGGATTCCAGCCCACCCCGATGGCTTCATTTAAATGGGGAGAAATCCTGTCCTCGCACGAGGCCACATTTGGAGGAACTGAGAGGGTCTCAGCATAGGCGTTCTGCAGACACAGTTCGACTCACAGCAGTGCATATAGGTATTTAATTACTGAATAATGGTTTGTTTTGTGATTAAGGAAGTATATCACCTAGGGGACATGGATGTTATGAATGATTATTGTATTGGTGACAAAGAGTCTTCTAGTTTATACACAAAAGTTCTAGCTAATATATGAATGGATGAAAAGAACAGAAATGTGATATGATCAGATCCCTATTATGATGAAACCAATTTTCAAATTTGGTGTGCATATATCTATAATAAAAACTTTTGCAATCCTTAACACTTTAAATTCATTGTTAGGAAATTTTCAAAAAAAAAATTTGGAAGTCCTGAAGTACTTATTGTTTTAGTAAATAAATTGCTCTAAACACTCAGAAACAAGCAATTTTGGAAATAAAAAATTTTAATTTAGTCACCAGAGAGAGCCATGTGTCACAGGACACAGTGATTTAAAGAGCAGATGTTAATATAGTAAAAATTATACACATTGGTAGATATTAAGTTTAAGAAAATGAGAAAATCATGAAATTATACTAAGAATAACTCATTGTTAAATACATTCACCTCGTTCATCATTAAACTTTCTAACCCACAACAGCAGGACACGCTTTCTTCACAAGTGTGTGCCATATATTTACCTAAAGAGCGCATGTTCCGTGTTTATTGGCAGGTCTCAAACAAATTCAAAATATTCAAGACATATACAGAAGTTTTTTTGAGTTTTTAAAAGAACTGCTGGAGGTGAAACAAATAATCTGGACATAACAGAGGCAAGACATACAGTTATCTTAGAGAAAAGAGTCTTACTTGCTTTGGTCTTGCCTTGAGTCTCCATGAATCCTTTCTTTTTTGTCATCGATAGCTAGGAACTGCTTTTGTCTGTTCAGTTCATAAAGATTTTTTTCAAATAGACATTTTTCACAGAGTCCAGGGGGCTGGAGACAGATCAGTGAAACACCATCTCCCAGTCCCACGCCCTGGGTACTTCTGGCCCCAATATATGGTGATCATTCACAAAGAAGTTAATGTTCTTTAAAACTCATTAATGGATGAGCAGATATTTGTGAGTCTCACTGATTTCAGTTGCATGATGTTCCTTTTATTTTCTTTTACATATTCACAAACTGATGCTTGATGGAGAGAAATTTTATAGAGCCCAAAAGAAGCAAAATTTCGTTTACCTACATCTTCTAATTTTTACCAGAATTAATGTGCATATCAGATTCCATTATAATAAAAACCAAAGGATTATCTAGCTTTAATAATAAAAAGTCATATGCACAGGTATCACCAGGCTTTATCTCCAATTCTACAATGGTTTTGAAAATATGTTTTAGTATTTCCACACTCCAAATTCAGCCACCTTCCCCAAAACTGACCACACGGGGCTTGGGGGGACATCCAGGCACACGCCGTAACAGACACAGAAAGCTGAGGCAGATGGAGAAGTGTCTAACCAGGCCTAGGTCGTGAGGTTAATTAGAGAGGTTAAGTTCCTTGCTGAAGGTCACAAAGCCCTAAGCTAGAAACTAAGACCCTGTGACGTCTTAGCTTCCGAGCCCGCACACTCATCACTCCACATTGGTGAAGAAAACAAAACGATAACGGAAACTTCCACAGAATAAGGTTGAGCCTCTTCTTTTTTGTCCTTTTCTTCTCCCCCAACTCCTCAGCCCTTCTCTTCTCTTCTTTTGAATCAAAAGTGACTTGACTTGGCTGGGGAAATAATCAAGATCATCATTTTTAAATAAGAAGACATATACAGAGTTCCTATATCCGGGTTCTCATAATTAGGAGAAATACCGATGTCAACACTGAAATTTCTTGTGCTACATCTTTTGTGTTCTGTTGTGTCTCAAGTTATTTTGCTCTAAATCTCTCAAGAATATCACATCTACTTGGGAAAGTATTTCATCCTCTGATTTTGCGCATTTCCAGCCTCAAACTCAGAAGATGGAATATAATCTTTCTACCTGCCCAAGATAGGAATGTCCAAATCATCTGCAATTCTGTCATTTCTTCCATCACAGCTTCTCCTGGCACATCAGAGAAAACTGCACATTAACTTCAGTCATCCAGCCAGGCGTGGTGGCACACGCCTTTAATCCCAGCACTCAGGAGGCTGAGGTAGGTGGAGCATTGTGAGTTTGAGGCTGGCTTGGGCTACAACGTGAGCGAGGCCAGCCTGAACTACATAGTGCGACCTTGTCTCGGAAAAAGTAGGGCTGGGAGTTTAGCTCAGTGGCTTAAGTGCCCACCTGGCAGGTGCAAGGTTATGAGTTTGATCCCTGGTACAAGAAAACAAAACAAAACAAAACAAAAAAGCTTCAATCATCCTAACCTACAGTTCTTCTGTGTTAAGAAGAGAGATCACAGAACCATCAGACATCTAATAAAACTCCCCTAAAAGGCACTTCTGTCAAAAAGTCTGTGCAGTTCAGAGGAGTTCTTAGGTGTACTGAGATGTACCATATCTTCAGATCCTGACCTCACGACCTAGGCCTGGTTAGACACTTCTCCATCTGCCTCAGCTTTCTGTGTCTGTTACGGCGTGTGCCTGGATGTCCCCCCAAGCCCCGTGCAGTCAGAGTTTTGGGGAAGGTGGCTGAATATAGAGTGTGGGATTGATTTGTAGTGCAAGACTGGATTAAAGGTGGGTGATTACTGGATCAGTCCACTGATTAGTTTGGCACTGCTCTAATCCTGGTGGACTGGATACCACATAAGAGACAGAAAGAGTCTTGTCTGTCTCTATCATTGCTCTTGGTGTCTTCTGCCACCATGACTGAATTCTCCTCTGCTATGCCACCCTGCCTTGGAGCTAGCCGACTCTGGATGGAAACCTCTACAAACTGTGAGCTAAAAAACCTTTTCTCCCTTAACTTTGGGTGTCAGGAATTTTGTCTCAGCAATGAGAAAAGTACCTAAGACATTGTCCTTTCTTCATCTTTCTCTTGAGTCAGAGTTTAATCCCTCATTGGGTTCTCCACCCCATCCCAATCAATTCATTAACAAACCTTCAAAAATGAATGTCTGAGCACACAAACCCTGGCGGTGATGCTCTGGAGCAAACCCCCAGCAGCTGGCAAGAGTGGAACGCAGGCACGGTGTCCCCCTTCGGAGTCAGTGACATCGGGTGACACCACAGTGGGCATCTCCACCACCGAAATTGAAGTGTTATGAATCAGAGAGGAGGTTCATGAATATTATGTTTTCAAGCACTAGCATTTCGCATTTCCTACAAATGCTTTGGCAAGTAAAACCTCTGTAACCTGGGTTTTAGCCGCCTTTCCCCTCCATGTTCTGCCCTCCTCTGTGGACTGCACATCATGGTCCCCAACCTCACAAAGCCACTCAATGCTCTTGATTATACCAAATGGTTTTCCTCATTTGCAACTCGGAAAGTATGAGTCCCAAGAGCAAACCTTTCTCCTTTCAGAACCAAGCTACTTTGTTCAAAGTCGATCTGCACACTGCCCTTTTGATCAGGTCATCTCCTAAGATCCCACTCAAGATCAGCTCTAGTCAGACCCAGTCCTGCTCCTCTGCCCTATTGTGACATTTCACAGTTGTTTAACAAGTGTTGATTTGTTGAGGGCCTTCTTGACTCTGATAATATATTTCTATCTGTTCTAAATTTATTGTGAACTCCTTCTGGGTAAACATTGCATTATTTATTTTTGATTCTCCATGTTGAGCCTCCCTACTAAGTATAGAACTTTTCCTATCAGTCAATAAATGTGTGTTGAATTTAAAGAAAATCATTTATGGTTCCAGCACAATTCAATACCTCATTTGCTTTTCAATAGAGCCCCATGTAGTGAAGCCAGAATTAATTCAATATATGTCTTCCATTTAACACTCAGCCAAGTAGAAGATGTATATTAACTATTAACAAAGTAGACGATAATGACCCTACTAACCCCTTTGTCTTTAAAGCACTTCTGGAAGTGCTTGCGGATCATTAGTTTCTTGAAGGTTGATTTGAAGCCTACTTGACTGTGTGCTGTGAACCCCAGTGAGGACAGAGTTTGGTAACACGAAGGTGACCTGAGGGTCTCTGGCTTTGCCGAGCTTTGGTGGATATTAGCTGGGCTGGATGTCACATCTTCTCAGTGACTCATTCCTCACAGCAGTCAGGAAGAATGCTTATTTCTATTCCAAAATTCTCAAAGAGGAAAGGAAGGCAAGAAGATGTGTGGTTTGTCCACATTTAGCATGAAATGTGTGCAGCATATGCACTGTCACAAAGCGACCAGACAGCATTTTAATTGCTCATCTAACCTCCGGAAAGAGTCACCATCTGTTGGAACTGAAGATTAGAAGATCTAAAACCTGACAGCAAACTGAAAGCTCATAATAAACCATGGAGGCTAGTCATAAATCTTGGGAAACGTCCACAGTAAAATGTAATTAATTTACGAATAGGAAGGGTATGATGCCACCAATCAGAAAAGATGCATTCCTGGGGGAAAGAACACACCATGAAAGAGAGCTTTAACCTTTGGAACACAGCCTTCAATACAAGCATCGTCATCTGCAGCCAATGCACTACCTCTCTAACCTCCTGTCACCCAACCCATCCATATCCCTGCAAAGACTATACTTTTATTACTGAGATTAGTTTCAATCAAATTAACAAAAGCTAGGTGACATTTTCACAGAATTAAGCTATTCCCCTGGAAATGTCAAAGTTTTGCCCCAGATCAGTTGCTACCTTCATGTTTTGCAAGAACAGCTGCTCATTTTCCTCAGGAAAACATATAAACCTGTATATGTAAGATGACTAAAACGAACATACTGCTGAATGTATTAGTTATTGAGAAAGAACAGTTAATACTCGTATGATTAGATCAATTTTACATGTCTATATCTACGCAATATTGCAACCATTGTCAAGTTTCTATCATCCTGTTTTGTAAACCTGTAATGTTACTGTTGTGCATTTACTCTAGTTGTTTGTTTGTCTCTTTTGCTTTTTGTCTTTCTTATATGTCTTTTTTTCTCTTAAATAAAAAAAAAAGAAAAAATAAAAAAAAGAACAGCTGCTCAGTACTAGAACCAAATTCCTGTCCCCATGTGCTCCTAGGTGCACAGCACAGTCCTCAAAGGATTGACAGTCTCCCCTTCTCTGCTCCCTCAGACTCTGACTAGCTGTGCATTATGAAGCTATAGCTAAAATTCAGCAGAATCCTGCCTTAACCATGATCACTGCCCAGCAAGCACTGGTTAGTAACAACGGCAGCAGCCGGTGCTCCTCGAGTGGGTAAACTGGACGTGTTCATTTTAATTACAAAACTCTGCTAAGCGCCAGGCACCTTGTGCCCCTGGGAATGTGACAACTGGCTGTGTGTGGCCTTGTCATTCGTGTCTTGGGAGAGATGTTTGTGCGATGAAGCCTTACCTGGCGGTGTGGTGCAATGCCAGAACAGCACAGAGTTCTGAGAGAGGACCCAGGGCGCCTCGTCACCAGGGCGGGGAGACTCGGAAAGGAGCTGAGCAGGTGATGGGCGGGGTTGGATACGGTGGTTTGCAGAACAATGTCCTCCTCCTAAATGTTTCCACTTCCTAATCCCTGGAGCCTGGAATGTGCTGATTCAAACAGCAGAAGGCCTTTGCAGCTGGGATTCAGATTTGATTTTGATGTGAGATTATCCTGAAGCGTTGCGGGAAAAACCTAAGAATGTAACGCAACTTAACATAATGTAATCAACATCCGGAATGAGTGGTCAGGAGCACCGAGACTGTGACGACTGATGCACCGGCTCAGGATGCCGACGCCCATGTGCTTGAGTCTCCTGGTCCCTTCTGAGATGCTGACTCTGTGTCTTTCTTGGCCATTTGCACAAGAGTACCCCTGGGAGTCTTGTGTATCACCCGAGTTTCTTTTTCTTTTCATAGGATTTAATGATTTTAACTATCAAATCTGTGCTTTGCTTCTTTAGAGTCTTTCTTTCACTGAGCTGCAAATACTATGGATGCAGAAATGTGTCCATCTGCGCTCTGCCTGCACAGCGCCTGCTACCTGGCGGCACTCAGGGCACCGACTGTGTATGAGCGGCGGCGGAGAGATCTGGAAGGGAGCCCCTCTGAGGGGCAGAAAATGGCTCCAGGTGTGGGGAGCAACGACAGAAGAGATGAGGGGTCACACTAGATAGCATAGACTTGGTGACTATTCTTCAAGCAAAAAATGCCATCATGAGATGTGTTTGGAAGTTAGAGGTGACAGTTACCAGAACTGTTTTATGTAAGAAACATCTCCTTCCAGTATTGTAGAGTGTAATCATAAGGGACACAGACAAGAAGCACGGAAACACTGCTAAGACTTTCATCTTAGTCAAAAGGGAGCTGATGAGAATGTGGAGCAGAGGGGCCAGGATGTGGGGAGGAGGCGATCAGCTATCAAAATCCCAGGAGCCACTTGTTTTCTTTTAAAAGCCTTACTCTTGGCAAAAACAAAGAACATGTGCTAATTAAACGATTTTATTAGTCCTTCCTTCTGTTATACTTTAACTCAGTAATTTGGATTTCTAGAGAATTTACGGTCATCAGCATTCTGAGGTCATGCTTAATATAGAAAGCATTTCACAGACTTCAGTTACTCACAAGCCAACACCCTGATACTTCTTCCAGTGGAAATTGCTTTCCATTACCAGCAAAAATAAGAAAAAGCACAAGGTTTTAGAATTGTGCTTAGTTATTAGACTGCTGTACCTACATCAATCATCTAAACCACTATAAAATAATGTTTTTGTTATTTAAGTCTGTTATGTGGTCAATTGTATTTAAAATAATAATGAATCAGCCTTGTCTTTGCAACATCAAAGAAATCACAATTTAGAGGGCTGTTATACTTTTCTTGTTTCTTTTTTCTTTTGGTCTTTTTTTGAGACAGGGTCTCTCTACACAGTTCAGACTGGACTTGAACTCATTTTGTAGCCCAGACTGGACTTGAATTCCCAGAAATCCTTCTGTCTCAGCCTCCCAAGTGCTAGGATTATAGGCATGTGCCACCATGCCCAGCCCCTTACTTTTCTAACACATATTAAAATATTAATAATACAAACGGTGTTTTGCTAACCGTCTGAAATCATTCCATCATGTCATCGCCAAGGAGAGCAACACAGAGGACGGTGGATGTGCAGAGCGAGCTCTACAAGTGGAGCAAATCAATTTGCAAAAGAAGTGAACACACCTCAGAGTGGAAGTCTAGGTCAAATTTTGCAATATGCTGCGCAAGCAGAAGCTAGTTTCTTTTCATCTGAGAAATGATTGGCAGAGTCAATGAATCTAGAGGCTCTCTCTCTCTTTTTTTCCCCCAGTGCTAAGTACTATGTAACAGCTTAAATTACTCCAGTGGAAATTGTTTTCCATTACCAACCAAAATGAAGAAAACAGAAAGTTTCAGAAATTTTGTTAATCTTTAGGCAGCTGGCTAGTCTGAAAGAGAATGTTTTCTCTAAGGGAATCCTAATTCTTCAGCTTTCTTCTAGGCCAGATGTATGTGCACACAATTTTGCAAAGTTCTTGTTACTGTTCCTTCATTTCATCTTGCTGTGTTTATGCTTCTATATGTATGAATACATCAAAAGAAACTAAAATGCTCTATGTACATAATTCACTAAAATATTTTAGGTTGCAAAGGTTTAATATGATATTGCAAAATGAATGTAAATCACCTTAAATCTAGGCAAACTGAAATTTAAAAAGTCTTTTATGCTGCTTCCTTAATATTTAAGTCAATAAAATATAAAATTAATTGCAGATTTGTAACCATTAGTTTTAGATGTAAAGTGATAAATTTATGTGATTCAACAATGGAAAGTTTGCTTCATAATTCCTCATTTCAATCTAATTTTATTCCTGTAGCATTTACCGAATATCCAGGTGATGAATTACTTGAATCACGTATTCCTTTACCAAAGCACTGTACTGTAACCAACTGATACATAATTCAGCAAAATCTCATTACTTTGTTGTTCTATTATTTTGGAATATGAAGTAGCTCAAACAGATTGAGCTTCAATTTATCTTCTAAATATTATATATTTCTATAAAAATTGCCATATTCCAGGAGCCTAAACAAGAGAATCATTAAATTAGTTTAAAAGTTAAGGTCACGCAGTTACTTGGGGGATTACAATAAAGAAACTATCTTAATCACAGTACTTGCAGAAAAACAAAGGGTAAGCTGAATACTTAAAATTGTCTTCAGTTTCTATATCCACCTAACATTTTATCTAAATTTTTATGCAAAGATGTTTAAGTGTATGTATAAGAATTATTAATACTTATAATTTAAAATATTTATAGAATTTAAATATACTGAAATAGTCAAAGATATGTATATGTAAATATATAATTTATATAATAGTCTCCTAAACCCTCTGCTTAATAATGTTTTTATTTTGTTTTGTCTTGTTTCTTGTAACTCAAATTTTCTCCATGAGCATTAACTCAATGTAATAATCCAAAGAAAGGTAAAAAATATGCATACAGGTGAATATTATTTCACTAAACTAGAAAGAGATGTCTACAGAAATACAGTTTTAAGTGAGATCCAAAAGACTAACACATTAGAGAACACTCACTAGACTAAAGTGAAAGTAGTCCTGTATGACATAACATATACTTTTATTATACCTGTGTAGGTAAAGAGATTTTCCTCATGAACATTAATGAGTATACTTACATATATTTTAGTGCATATTAAAGTTTTGCAAGATTAAGAGTTTAGAAGACTTTAAAAATTTTGTAATACTTTAAGATGTATGTCTGATATATGCATTATGAGCACATACCTCATGCATATATCTAAAGTTCATATTTCACGTGTTTCCCAGTTTCTCAGACCATCTACCATCTGGGAGTCCAATGACCCTGAGCTGTTCCAGTTCTGGTTTTCTGACAGAACTTTCTACCCTATCAATGCTGAGCATCTTAATGTTTTTACTTCTGTATTAGGAAAAATGTTTATTATTCACATAGACAGGTTTCTAAATTTTTATGAAATGCTCACTATGGTCAGTGTCTCTCTCTTGATATTTTAATTTTTTTCATATGAAGTCTTCTCTGCCAGTCTGAACCTAAGAAATATAACATGCTGCATTCAATAGCTTTGTCCAAAATTTTAGTCAAGCAAACTAGAAATAAGAAATGTCTTTTGAACTTTGAGGTTAATTAAAACCTAGGTACACTTTTTGTAATTTAACTCTATTTGCATATTGACAGATTTAAAGAAAATAACACTTAAAATAACTTGTCATCTGAATGCAGATGATAAAATTAAGTTGGCTACCTCAGGCATTTGAAAGAGGATCAGAAATCATCTGAGAACAAGTGATTTTTGTCTTCCTGTTTACTTAATAGTTTTTAGTTACTAGAGACAACCTGGAAACCACAAAAAATGACAATGAATAGAAATCACACATGATTATTGTTCTGATTCATATGTACACACATACTCACGTACTTTTTCTTTCTTCACATAACTAGGGATACAAAATACATTGTACAAACTTTGCATTAACTTTTTGTCATCTTTTTGCCATTTTATTTTCTTTGCTGATATCATTTTTATGTTTTCAAAAGGCACATAGTATATCAAAGGGACATATCAAAATTTATCATTTTACAAATAGTTACATTTTTTCAATATTATCCATCTTTTTGTTTGTTTTGTATTTTTTTTGTTTGTTTGTTTTATGGGCTTCATGCATGCTAGATATGTACTGTACCACTGAGGAACATCCCCATCTAATATTGTCCATTTAATAACACTGTAGGAGAGCACAGGTGAGCCCTCCCCTGACCCAGAGGACTTTGATGGGCCAGCAAGAGTGAGGGGGACCCTTCCCTCCACCCAGAGGATCCCAGACTCTGTGAGACCTCGGTGACACAGTGGGACCCCGGCTGGGGCCCACACCATGGACAGGTGGGTCTGGCAGCCTAGAAAAGTCTAAAGCAGCAGAAAAAATATGAGCCAAGTGTTGGTTCACATCAATACTCCTAGGCTATTAACCCCGGGAAGAATTCAGGACTCACCCAACTGGCCCCACAGGAGGATCTCAAGTGACTGGCCCCTCCCTTACACCGTGGGACCCCACAATGGGGTGAACGTCAGGCCCACAGCTGACTATGACACACACAAAGGACAGATGAGAGCAGTGGGGTTGAAAAGACTGGAATATGAAACAAGAGTTGAAAATACAGACAGAAAAGCAAAATACAACCTCAGACCTCCAGCCCATCCAGAACAAGTACAGCAGACATCAGCATTGAAGAAACTGAAAGACATACACCTGAAATTTTTGAAAAGATGACAAGGAAAGTAAAGAAACAGATCTGCAAGGTTATAGAGGAAATCATATCAGAAATAATGTCTCAGGTAAAAAGGAAATGACAAGTTTAATGAAGGAATTGTTCAGCATAGCCAAAGAAGACATAGATTAAAAAATACAGAAACATAGGAAAATGATGGAAGCTTTGAATGAACAATCCACGAAAGAAATGGAATTTATGAAACAGATTCAAAGAGATATCCAGGAAATTAAAAATTCCATTGAAAGCTGGCAAAACCTCTTGAACAAAACTGAAGACGGACTTTCAGACATTGAAGGCAGGCTTGCTACTGGTGGTCATGAAAGGAAAGACCTCTTAAAAACAGCAATGGGGTATGAAATAATAATTCAACAGCTCCAAGATGATGCAAAGAAAAACAATACAAGATTGATAGATGTCAATGAGAAAACCAGGCATCAGCAGAAACTATATTAAAAAAAACTATTTGCAGAAGCAATAGTAGAAAACTTCCCAAACATGAGAACAGAATATAATACATAGATAAGTGAAGTATATAAAAATCTAAACAGACATAGCCAAAATAAATCTACACTACAGACATATAATAACCAAAATCCCAGAAATTTGGCACAATAACAGAATATTAAAAATTACTAGAGAGAAGAAACATCATTTCTAAAGGAAAGCCTATTAGAATCAAGGCCTACTTCTCAACACAAACCCTCAAGTCAAGAAAAGGTTGAAGTGAAGTATTTCAAGCCTTGGAAGAAAACAACTTCTGAGATTACTGTACCCTGCAAACCTATCTTTCAAAATTAATAGAGAAATAAGATACTTCCATGACAAAGAACAACTGAAGAAATTCATGGCCACCAAACCAATCCTAGAGAGAGTACTGAAAAATATTCTAGGTAGAAATAAAAATGACCACACTTCTAAGAACAACAGAAAGAAACCATCAGGCAGGGCAAGTCATTAAACAGAGGGAACCAACAGCAGGAAGACAACATGACAAAGATAAGCCAATACACATCAGTTATACCCATCAATGTAAATGACTTCACTTCACCAGTCAAAAGAAACAGACTGGAAGAATGGTTCAAGAAACAAGATCCAACAATATGCTGTATACAAGAAACACATTTAGCTAAAAAAGAAATTCATAGGCTCAAAGTTTTAAAAAACGGAAAACAATGCTCCAAGTGACAGAAACCCAGAAAAAAGCAGGGGTACCTATTCTGTTTGCAGACAATGTGAACTTCAAACCAAAAATGGTCAGAAGAGATAAAGAAGGTCACTACATACTTGTTAGGTGAAAAATTCAAGAGAAAGAGATAATAATCATAAATATATATGCACTAAATAGGGGAGTACCCAACTATATAGAACAAATATTAGTAGACATGAAAAATCAAATAAGCAGTAATGCAATTGTAAGAGGGAACCTTAATACACCATTGTCACAAAGAGATAGATCAACTAGGCAAAAAAAAAAAAAAAAAAAAAAAAAAAAAAAAAAAAAAAAAAAAAAAAAAAAAAAAAAAAAAAAAAAAAAAAAAAAAAAAAAAAAAAAAAAAAAAAAAAAAAAAAAAAAAAAAAAAAAAAAAAAAAAAAAAAAAAAAAAAAAAAAAAAAAAAACAGAAATGAATTAAACATGTGAACATGTGAATTTAATAGATTTTACAGAGTGTTCCACCCAACATCAGAATACACATTCTCAGCTACACACGGGATGGTCTCTAAAATAGACCATGTGCTAGCCCATAGAATATGCTTAAGTAAGTGCAAAGAAATTGAAATTATGCTATACATGCTATCTGAGCATAGTGAAATGAAATTGGAAATAAATGGCAAAAGAAACTGCAAAAACTCCATCAACACATGAAAATTAAATAACACCTTCCTGAATAACCAATGGATCACAGATGAAATTAAAGAAGAAATTAAACAATATCTACAACTAGATGAAAATGTAAATACAACATACTGGAACCTGTGGGACACAATGAAAGCAGTCCTCCGAGGTCAATGAGGACCCAGGACATCAGAGAACCTCTGCTGTGACATCCTGTACTCAGTGAGTCCCTGATCTTCTGATTAAGAAGACTATGTGACCACAGAGGAAAGTGATCATCAGTGTGTGGTGTGCCTAAGGAGAGTCACCAGGAGAAAAGGTTTCCCAAGGTTTTATAGAAAGCAACCTGGCCAAGCAATGTCTGTGACTCATCCAGAGCACTGACACTGACAGAGGAGCTAAGAGGTGCTTTACATGGTTCCAAGGCATTCCTGAGGAGACTTAACTGACCTTGATGGATAACAAAAAACTGATTGTATTTCATGTAGGTCTCCCCTTAACTTGGTCTTAAACACCCAACAAAAAAGTATAAGCATGAAATGTGTAAAACAATGCTAAAGTAATATATTATACAAGAAACTCAAATCACTAATACCTTCTGACAATTGCCTGCTAGAAGCTAGACTGATGTCTGTCTACTGCCATGGATTAATGGGCTGTACAGGATTTCAGTTGTGGAATACAGGGACTTAAAAATCTGTGGACTGCATTTAAAATGAGAACAGTTCAAGAATGAAAAGGCCACCTACAGATTTCTTCAAACACAACTCCTCCAGCTTCAACTGACCACTCATCCTATGCTACAAGAAAACAAAAAAGAGGGATATGTAGGGATCCTTGAAGCTGGAGATTGATCATGTGTGAGGCTAAAGCAAGGCCAGTCCTGTAAACACAGAGAGCCCAAAGTGAGCCACTTATACAAGCTGTTCCAGCTCCCAGAAGGCCAGGGCCCAGGCCGGCCAGGCAAACAGGTTGCTAGGCAGCGAGGTTGAAGGTGACATCGTCCTCCTGAGTGCATAAATACACCTGCTGCAGTGGGTGAGCAGTCCCCTTCCTCCCATCAGGAGAGTCAGGGCTCCGCCTGGCCCCAGCTTTGTCTCCTCTTTATTTTCTCATCCTCTGGCTGTCCTTCCTCCCGGAAGCATCTAGGGCTGCCTCCAGTCATAACAACTACTAACCTTTATCAGTTCATCAAAAAAAAAGGTTTATGCTTTCATCATTTGATCATTTTTGCATGCCTGTGTCTTATAATCTGAGCAATTACTCTGAAGACAACAATATGCAATATGTTAACCATTGCTAATCTATTATTTTGTTTTGGAATTCTGTATCACCATTTTTATTCTTTTTTCATTTTAAAATAAAAAGAGTAACTCTGTAACACAGCACATTTGTACTTTTTTTCCACCGGGACACAGATTGTATTTTCAATCTTTTTTCTTCTTTCCATTGTGTTAGTTTCGTTCTCCTCTCAACGGGCTGAGAGCCGACGCCCGCTCACCGTGGCCCTGAGGGCCGCGTCCCATCCGCAGCGTGTTGCTCTTCCCTCATGCAGGTCCTGCTGTTGTGCAGTTACCGCATCCCTGCTTGGGGCCGACTGGGGCCTTTCCCGGGCACACAGCCTGCCCTTGTCCCACTCCGTCTCCGGCTGAGCGCTCCCGGTCCTCCGCACCGCGGCCAGTTCTGACACAGCCTTTCTGTCTTCTACGCGTTGCAGCCTCAGGGAAAACACGCCTCGGATACGTTTTCAGTGCCCAGATTTTTTTCTTTTCAGGCCTGTGAATTGAGCCCAAAACCCAGTCCTTTTTATTTTTTATTTTGATTCAGAGTTTACTAAGTGGCCCAGGCCCCTGGTACCTTTGAACTTTACATCCTCCTGCCTCAGCCTCCCCTGTGGCTGGGGTTATAGGCTTGGCCACCATGCCTAGGGCCATGAAATTCTTCACAGTGCCTGTCACATTAGTATGTTTTTTATGTATATGGAATTATTTTTCTTTTAAGATAGTTTGCTCCATTATTACACAACTTCCTGGATTTTGCTGTTGTACTGAGCAGTACCAAAGGGATGGCTCTGGGTCCACCGGTGTTCCTGTCCACTGGTGTCCCTGTCACCAGTGTGGCCACAGACAGACTTTCATTAATTCACTCTTTGTTGGACCTTAACCTTGTTGCCGGTTTTCTGCTACTGTGTACAATGCTGAAGTAAAAATCCACTGTATACAAACTTTATGTACTGATCTAGGGGATAGTTTCTAAGGATTTAGACACTACTTTTAAGAATGCATGTATTTTGCATCATTATGAATATGATCAGATTGAGTTTTTGAAAAGCTGCAAAATTTTTTAATTTTAAAAAGAATTTACGGAATTCCAATTACCCTATGAATCTGCCATCAATAGGAGATACAGATACGTCTCCAGACTAATTAGAGTAAGTATATCATTAATTTTAAGTTTTCTTACCATTAATAAAATTTGAAATCTTTCTGTGGGTTTGTTGGCTATTTGGATTTATTCGCCTCTGTATTGTCTATCAATATATATTGCCTATTTTCCTTCTCATTATTTTTCCTTATTTGTCAATATGTAAAAGATTTTTGATACATTACATATATTAGATCTTTATGTGAAATGTGAGTTATAATTGTTTTTTATTCACATATTTATGAATAAGCATTGTAGTATTTTATACCTTTCAGGAATTTCATATTTTCAATGCTTTCACTGTTAGTTGAAATAATCAAGATGTTTATCTTCTCATGTCTGCTCTCTGTGTCTCAGTTAAGAAATGTCCTCTTGATTTTGCACACATTCATAGTGTTTCTTGCAAAATATCTATTTTATTTGTCTTTTGAATTTAATATTAATCTACCTATATTCTGAATATGGCATAAGATGTGCTTATCTTTAATTGTCCTAAGATGGTCAGTTGATCCAACATAGCTTAATAAATGATTTTTTTTCACCATTGTGAGATTAGTTTTCACCAATGTGATTGATTTGTATGTGTAGCAGGCCTATTGCTGGGTTTTTCTGTTTTGTTCTATAATTTGCCTACTCTCCATCAATACCATCTTGACATGGTTACAAAGGTTTACTTTTTAGTATTTCAATATTTTAAAAAGAGACACACATTATTCTCCTAATTCATGTATCTGGCTGTATTTTGGTATTAAATCTGTTACATGTATTTAAGGTTATTTTACTCAATTTTCCCTACTTTCTAGTAATAACCTTTACATATAAGTTACTTTTACATGTAAACTTATTGGGATTCTAGGAAGTTTATAGATGCATAATATTATCACAAGTTGAATTAATTTTTGAAAAGTGTATTTTCTGGTATGCATTTTAGCATCCAAGAATATGGCAAACCCCTCGAATCTTTGCCTTCATTGGCTCTCGGTAGGTTCACAGGGTTTAGGGCTTTGTGCCGTAGCACTTTTCTCTGTGACCTGCAGGCACTTTTTCTGCCTTTCCGTTTCATTCAGTCATGAAAGGTCAGCATCAGTCTTCTGTTCAGCTCCGCTGCAGGGGACCTGCTCTTAGGATGAATGCTGGCCGGTTTGGAGTCTGCACAGGCAGGCCCTGGCCCTGGGCAAGCTGCCCACAGCTGTTCGGAATCAGTGAACTTTTCCACCTGGTGACTAGCAGCTTCTTCAGTTCAGTGGGAAAAGAAAACTTTAAAAACTTTATCTTTCTCATATCTCTTTCGTTCCCCTCTCATGATCTTCTCACGGTTTGATTCTCCTGGATCTACCACTAACTCACTTGCATTTTCCAGTCTAAACTTTCAACTTTCATCTCTCTCTGTACTTTGGGACATTTAAACTCTTCTTCAGGATCCACCTCAACTTAGCAACTCAACTTTCAACAGAAATCATTCTCTCCTCCGTTCACACACTGAGTTATGCTGCTGTGAAATGCACACTTGAACTCTAAGACATGCCCTGGTTTTCTCTGGGACTCTCCTTTCCGTCCCTCCAGCAGCGCTGTCTCACTCGGGATGGCTTCCACTGGGTTTTGTCTGTCTTGCTTTTCTCAGGCTTGGGGTCTGTAGAGACGGGCAGCTGTTCATTTGTTTGTTTTTCCATCTGCTCCCTGGGGCTCTGCTACCTGTAAAGTCCTCTGAGTGCAGGATTCTCCCGGGGGCCAAGGAGACCCTGTGTCTCCCCTGTCCTCCAGGAGGGAAGGCCCCGTGGGAGGATGTGCTAGCCCTGCTATTCTTGCCCTGTCTTGCGCTGAGCAGTGGGGAGCCACACCTCAGTCCCTGCATGGCTCTGCGTCCAGGGAGGCAAGGCTGGCCGACCACGGGATCCTGGGGGCCTCAGCCTGAGTGGCCAAGCTCTGACCAGTGCCCCCCACCCTCCCCTCCCCTGGGGCTCCTGTCTGTCTCTAGTGTCCCCAGGCCTGTGGGGGACAAGTCCCAGTACCAGGTTTCTTCAGCAGGAAGCGAGCCGACCTCTAGCACCATCCGCACACGTCTGCTTGTGGGGTCCGGAGCTCCTCCCTCGGGAGAGTCAAAGGCCTGACCACACGGTAGGGCCCTGGGCAGTGAGAGGCAGGCTTTGCTGCGTGCCCAGGACGGCGCTCCCAGACGCTCTGCACACCCATCCTCACTGCGTGTGCACCGTGAGCACAAGGCGGGAGCCACGAAGCGTCCACCAAGCCTGCATCGCAGCTGCAGCCAGTCAGACACGGCTCCCATCCGGGGGCTCCAGTGCACGCTGGTCCTGTGGATCCACAAAGCGTCTTCTCAGTGACGCAGCGGGGACTGTGCCCACCTTCCCTCACTGCTCTTGGCACTGCTCTTACACCCAGAGAGATGTCTCCCAGTCAGACACTTGCTAAACTCGAGTCACGGATTCTTCCGGGATCTTCGCTTCCTGCCAGATGAGTCCCTGACTCACTGACGTCACAGAGGAGAGAGAATCTCCTCCTCCCAGCAGCCTCCTCCGCTTAGCGCAGGAAGCGACTGCTTCCATCCCGCAGCCCTCTGAGCCCTAGGAAGCCCCTGGTTAGAGCTGGAGCAGCGGCAGAGACCGGGGTTACAAGATGATGAAAAGCGTGTGGGGGAGGATTTCGGGGCCTCAGCTGCCTGGCAGTCAGGGCGGGCCCAGGCGTTAGGGGGCCCCTTTGCCTTGCCTGATGCCGGAGCTGTCTTCTTGCTCAGAACAGACATATACAAGAGGAAAAGTGACAGCACGCCCTGGACTGCTGCACCGTTAACTTTGCACGGATGCCACAGAAAGGGCACTTTCTTGATCAATTTCCCTCCCCCCGTGCCGTGCGCCTCACATGACCACCACGGTCTGTCCACAGTGCCAGCGGTCCTCACACTGTGGGGAGACTTCACAGCCCAGCGTCCGAGCCCTGCCCACACAGCAGGCTGAGGAGACCAGGGACACTGTCTTCTCACTACTCAGGCTTCCAATGCTAGCACCATGGGCAGGGCCCAGGAATTTCGGGGAAATCTGAATCTCAAGTACCATGGTCAAACTGCCGAGCCAGAATCTGCAGTTTGAAAGACTCCCGTGATAGTACAGATACGTGCTGAAGGGCCAGTTATCTGCAAAGACACAGCAGTGTAGCAGAAAGAAACGGCCCCTGACCACCTCGGTGAAGAGGCGCTGTGTGAACTTCCCATATCCTTACCCGTGCATAATGGCTGTGTACCACCTCGATGCACCCTCCTCATGCCACGGCTTCTCTGTGCGTATGAACTGCAGGCTGTATTCAAACAGCATCTGTGGTGTTTTCCAAGTACTTTCAGCACACAGTGTGAATAGGTCTTTGCTCCTCCACCCACTGCAATAATGCGGATTCTCCAATTTCCAAGATGCAGGGGAAACCACTCCTTGACATGATACTTAGAGAATTCACTTTGAATAATAAGCAATAAAATCTCTTCCTAAAAAAAAAATCCCTTCCTAAGTCTTTCCATGAATACTAACTAAATGCTTATAGCACACAAGGTTCTACCTGGGTGCTAGAATACAGAATAACAAATAACAAAAAGTGCCCTGTTAGTGATGGATGTATTACAAAACAGGTAAGTTCCTTGCTATCACCAATGTCATATTCTGATTTAAAGACCCAGATACACAGGTAGGGGAGTAAGTAGTTAGGTAACGAAGCTAGCTAGAGAGAGTTAGATTTTGGCAATCTTAAACTGAGGAGATTTTAAATGTCACAAGAGTGATGGCGACTGGGAACAGGAGATTCATTTTAGGAAAGAGTTCTATAGCTGAGATCCAAATAAAGAGACATTTCAGCTGTGACAGAAGAACAAGGAGAAGAACTCATCAGCAGGGATGAGCTAGTCATGTCTGAGTGGCAGGCGGAGATCAGTGGACGGGAGAGGACCAGAGTGGAGAAGGTGTAGAGACGCACACGGCCCCTTCCCGCAGGGGCTGCAGGCCCTGAGCGGGGCTCTAGGGCTTTATGAATGCAGTGGGAAGCCATTAGAATGTCTGTCGGTTTGTTTGTTTGTTTGTGATAACATTTTTTCTCTACAGAAAATTCTGATATCCCCAAACAGCAGTGCAGGGATTCAGGTTCACCCCCTCACCTGCCTCTGCTATCTTTGCAGCTGGTTTCCGAGGTTCGCTTAGAAGGAAAAAGAACCAGAACTCACAGTAGAAAGTTCTCATGTTCCAGGCCTATGAGAGACGTCAATCTTGTCTTCATATTTCATCAGCTATAATTCCATATGATGCCACACTTAACTACAAGAAAAACTGGAAAATATAGTCTACTGATCTCTTAAGAATAGCCAGGTTTGCCTAGCTGTCTTTCACTGCAAAACTCAAATGGTAATTCCCAACTTCTACTACTGGAAGTCTTCAGAAGAAGATATGAACTCTAAGAGTGACTATTCAAAGCATCTAATTCTTCTGCTCCCCCAAGTGAAATGCCTTACTAACTCCCACGGTCAGTACCGTTGTGCCTGAGTATTTCTACTGCTGGTATCCAATACTGAAAACAAACTACGCCAGAGACTCTACCTGTCTCCCAATATCCATTCTTTGCTTCTTGTACAGTAATCTAATACCCTCGAGTTCAGCTTCAGGTCTGGCTATATGGACCAACAACATATCCCTGCCTCCCTTGGGACCAGTTTACAATATGACTGCATTTGGGCAAATAAAATGATGGCTAGACCTAGAATATGTGTCTTGAACCACAGGTTGGCAGCTAAAACTGTAGAGTAGTAAGTGACAGGAGCTCGGATGTTTCATGATTTTGGAGCTTGCTTATATTCATGTGAGAGAAAAACTAATTTATGATAGATATTGAGTCTCTGTTAGCTTGGGATCTCTTTAATTATTGCTGTATGGAGTCATTCTTATCAATCCCCTAACTTTGCACCATGTTTACTATTAGGTGCTTTACAAATTTTGTATGCTTTGAAGTGTACAACTTCTCAGAAAGTGGGCACCATATTAGCCATCCCACAAGTACAAGCGAGGTTCAGTGAAGTCAAATAATTGCTCACAGCCAGTAAATAATTGCATTCCAAAACAAGGCTGTTCATTTTGAAGCAAGTGTTATCAACCAGCACAGTGTATTGTCACCACAGAATACAATCTACTTCACATTTTAGGTCTAATTTAGCCACAAGTCAGAGATACACAACTTGGAACCGTGACCGAGACCCTCCTTCACCACAGCGCCCCACAAAGGCTTTGATAATCTTGCATCCTCTTCCCAGACTTGGGTGTCCTCTGCCTTGATTATGCCTAGTAGTGAATTCCAACACTGAACTCCAATTTCAGGAAGTGGAATTCCCCTTGCGAAACCTGAAACCTCACCTTCCAGTCCCACTGGCTTTCCTGCCACCTTAGCCCTTAGAGGATCTCACATCCTATCTCTCAGCCTTAGTCCTACAGCTGGGTCCAACGCCAAACATCTGTGACACGGATCACAGGTCACCATGCTATCATCTTGCTTTCATCACGTTATGGCCCCTGTGGTCCCCATCACCCTAGCTGTGGGGTGTGGTGAAAAACGTTCCCGAGTGTAGTCTCAGAGTCTGGCATTGACCTGTTTGCACTCAGGCATGGACTTTAGCATTAGCTACCTTAGAGCTGGCCATTGTCTAACCTGTCCAGGCTTTAGTTTCTTCTTCCAGAGAGCGAAGTGAAGAGGGAGAGGAGGAAGAGGAAGGATTGCTATGAGAGTTAAATGAGATAGTTTGATAAAGCTTGCATAAGGCTATGTAGGAAATGTGAGTTACTGCTGCCATTATTAGCAGCATCTTGGCCACTGAGTCTCAGATAATCACACCTGCCCTCGTACTGTTCCTCAGCAATGCCTCTGACTGTGGCTCATTGACTCTATCAGATGCTTCACAAGAACTGTTCTAAGTTATACTTGTCTCTTTCCTCTAATAGAGTAAAGGGTCTTAAAGGAAAGTAGATGTCTCACTCATTTTTGTTACTTCCTTCAAAACACACTGGGTACCTGAATATATTTTGAAAATTGTTTAAAACCAAAAAGTCAAAATGACCAATTTTAAAGATAAAAATCAAGCTTCAGTGTAGTAAAAAATTCTGGCCAAGTCCATAGAATGAGGTAGTGGGGAAATGGAACCCAAAACACATCCTGTTCTGTTTGTTCCAGGGTATTTCTGCTGTAGGACTCTTTCAAGGCCCAGGACAGATGTTCTCTTCTTTAGGCCCCTTTCCATATGGGTTTAATCACTTTTATTTGCTTCTTCTGGACCTTATCCATGGCTATATCACAGTCTTATCTGAAATAAAGTATTCTGTTTTCATACTAATTCCTCTATTGCTTGTGAAATCACAGATATCACAGTAACTTAATCATGTTATTCCAGTAGTATCTGAAGCAGTTCCTACAACATGAAAGGTGACAACAAATATGTGCTGAATCAAATTAGAAAGCAAAAGCGCCATTGGTATTTCCGTCTAAATTCTGTGCATCCCGGCTAGTCCCTTAGTAGGGAAGGGACCCATGGGCTAACAAAATTTCACTTGCGAGCTTCATAGCATCTCAGCAGTGTTTGGCCTCGTGTTGAGTCCAGGGTATCCAGAGGTGTCTTAACCCACTGTCCCACCGCCCCTGCCTCCTCTGTCTGTAATAACCAAAGAACCACTTCCCAAGTAACCTCTACTCCCCTCAGTTTATCTGCTGAGCTCCAGGGACCTATGGGGAGGTTATTGGACACACTTAATCACTTATCCCCAAAGGATTCCAAACCTCAGTCAGCCAAACAGCTAAGAATCACCAGGTAGAGGTTGGAATTGGTGAAGTTCAACATTTCTCAGAACGTGTGCTCATCCCAAATATGTGTATAGTCAGGGTCTGGAGTGCCGCGGGCCACCAAAGGGGGTGGGCACCGGGGAAGGGAAGGAGGCTGTCCTTTCTGATGGGGCGGTATGCACTGCTCTTTGTCTCTTTTAGTATCTGACTTGGTTTTTGTTCATTCTCTGAGTAACCCTAACAGATTTGGGAATTAAAGCTTGGATCTGGAGTTTAATTCAGATTTATCCTTACATTGGAAAGTGTGACTCCCACCATGGATATAGATTTCCTTTCTTTGAGATTGACAAGGACAGCAAAATAGGAAAGGAAAAAGGAAAGGAAAGGAAAGGAAAGGGAGGGGAGGGGAGGGGAGGAGGAAGAGGAAGAGAGTTAGAAGGCGAGGACTGGAGGAGGGAGGGAGGAGCAGAGAGGGGAGGGAGGGCAGAGGTGAGAAGGGCAGGAGGAGAGGAGGGGACCTGCTGTCTGTGGTTCTGACCGCGGGCTGCTGTGGGCGCAGCAGGAGAGGAGAGGAGAGGTGCCCTGAGCGTGGCGAGGCCGGCTGCCAAGGAGGACAAGAGCACGGTCAGCGCCACCACAACTGCGGCCGATTCCCGCTCCCCTGGAGAGGAGGAAACCCAGCCGCTCCATCCCTCACCTGCCCGCGCCAGAGCTGGTGGTCAGGACTGAGCCTGACCCCAAGGAAAGTACATGCTGAATAACAGCTCCGCGACTTCTCTGTCTCTTGTGCTTAACTGTAATATTTTCCCTGAGAGTTGGTGAATATTGACTGATCCATCACCATCAGGAGCATAGAACTCAATGAGCGCACGGATGGAGCAGTAAACACCAGAACCAGCTGCCATCCCGTTGTAAATATTGGTTTGGTTCTTACTTAAACCAGTGACAACATTTTAAAGAGGAACTTTTAAGATTAGAAAATGTTACAGCACTAAACTTGTTAATCTCTAAAAGCTAATGTTTTTTGCTTCTGACTCTAAGTTAACTAGATGAACTACAAAGCAAACCATATCGGCTTCCCTCAGTTGTTAGGAGAGTAAATGAGGCCATTTTCCACACGCCGTGGGTCAGATTTAGCTTTCACCTCAGCCGACTCACAGCGAAATGGGATGGCTTTTTCCAAAGCTTTGGAGATCTTAGTATCTTCAGACCACATATACAAGATCACAGTCCCCCATACGCTGTTAACTTATTTGTAGTACTTAGAGAGGGAAAACTGTTAATTCAGCTTCATTGAGCTACTTTCTGTCTGTTTACTTCCTCGCTGTTTTTCTCTAATTCATAGGCTACCTTCCCCCCTCACAATGAGCTGCATCTCTAGCCCTTTTTAAATTTTTTATCTAGAGACAAGATCTTGCTAAACTGCTGACTGGCCTTGAACCTGTGATCCTTCTTGCTCAGCTTCCCAGAGTCCTGGGATTACGGGTGGGCACCACCGGGGCAGGCTCCCACTGTCCTCCTTATCCATTCTCCCATCGGCCTGGCTGGAATGTCAGCTCCGCCATACTGGGTCATGAGGATCGGGCCATCGGAGCTGGGCAGGGGCTGGTCCCCGAGGTCTCAGCAGAACTGCTGCACCCACCACACTGCTAACGCCCAGACTTCCCAGCTGGAGAGAAAGACCCTGTGTCCTCTTTAAATCACCATTGCTTTTTGGTGCTTAATCACTCACACCTAAAGCGAAATCTATGAAATTCAACCATCCAAGACATAGCATATAGAGACCAGAACGCATTTGGGCTGTGACAGTGGATGGATGACACTCACAGTTACAGTCCAAAGGCGAGACCCACTCCAGGATCTATTTCCTACATGGAATGAAAGATACAGACATCTCTAAGGGGATGACACAGTCTTACTTTAAAAGATTTCCTTAGCCAGTTATTAATCCTAAAAATAAATAACTATGGTCCACTGAGTTATATGACATTCTTAGGGGCATGTTGGCAATTTGAGTCCAGGTTAGGTGTCTGGAATAACACCGTCTGACTTCGATCTAAGCCTTGGAGAACTGTCCCTTTGAGATGATGTCTGACGAATCTTGACGACTAGATGCAATGACATTTGGGAAGGCCGCCGTCCGTGGCGGCCTGGCCCCGAGCTGCCCCTGCCTGTCTGCACTCGCATCCCCGCAGCACGTCACGGGCGGAGTGCGGGCCGACGGGGCTATGGCACAGGCTGCGGACGAGCTGATCGCAGCGGGCGGTTCTCGAGATGCAGACGCAGGGCGAGCGGCAGCCGCGTTTCCAGGGCTGGCAGAGCTGTAAGCTCACGAGGATGAAGCAAACGCGTCCTCTCCACTCGGCTTCAGATGATCTCATACCGAGGTTGGCAGCCTCCACCCAGTTCTAGAAAAATATGAAAGGAGGCACTAGGAATTTACGTCCGTCCACCATGAAACTCTGTCCCAGCTCCAGAATCCTCCCCTGGCAGATGGTCAGATAGCTGCTTTCCAGGAACGGTGAGGCCCTTGGGTGTGGACACCCTCCTCTCCTCTCGGTCTGCAGCTGTCACTCTGGGAAGGGTGTGTGCACTGAACCCTGTTCCCAGGGGAGCGCTGTGTCCCCCGGGCCCCTCCAGGACCTCAGGGTCCATTGGGTGGTTCCTTTCCTTGCCCCCAAGCTCTCCCTTCGCATCTCTCCCTCCCCACCAGCTGCCAAGAGCTTCTGCCTGCCTCTTCAGCTTTCTCCTTCCAAGATTGCTGACTTCTTCCCTTTACTGTACACATCTCAGAAGGCACCCACGGCCTCCATTATTTTGCTCAGTCTTGAAAGTGGCTCCATTACTCTGAGCACCAGCCCCACCTCTGATCAGGTGCTGATTCACTAACATTGGGTTAGGTGATTGGACGTTTTTAGGCCTGATCTGCTTGACCACTGGTGTTCTCGGTTGCCACTGAATCTCAGTCTCTTCTCAAGCCATCTGTGGTCCAGCAGACATGATCTTGTAGGTCCCTACTTATCTGCTGCAGCCTCCTTCAAATCTACTCTCCCGTGATAGCTTTTGCACTACAGTGGCCTAGATCTCTTCCTGCCTCTCCGAAGTCTTCCGACTCTTTCTGGCATGTTTATTTTCTTACCACTAGGTGTACGTCCCTCAGTGTCTATACTCAGCACATCTGCTTTTCCCTGTGTGAAGCCTGTCAGAAATATTCTTCCCATAGTTCAACACCAGCTCCGTGCAAACGATTCTCCAGTAAAATGTCTCAAACTCCGGAATCCCTTCCAAGCTCCAAACCAAATACCTTCTCTGCATCTTACTGGGCTGTGGCACAAAGCTTTGAAAGAGCTGCATCTACTCTCGCACCCTTCTTTGTCTCTGTGTGCCTGGCCCCACTCCATGCCACTCTGCCATTCTGATTTCTGTGGCTCCTGACCCGTGTCATTGTCTGTCCCTCTGACTCATGACCTATTCCCCGCTCTTGAAACCACTGACCTAACTCTCAACAAGCACAGGGGACACATCAGGCGCTATGGCCGGTGTAAAGATCAAGCATAGATTTCCTAAAGATGCTCACAACCGGACGCCAGTCCTAACTCTTCAGCACACACAGTGACTCTTATTTATCCACTCATTTTCTACCTGACAGACTCTGATTGAGCCCATATAAACTGTCCTGTTGTCTGCTGTTACAGCCTCACAGTCTCTCTACTCTTCTCCCATACTCAATGATCCTTTGCATGGTTTCCATGGCTACCAATGCTAAAAGACATCCTATTCAGTTATTTGCCTCGTTAAAAATAATAAATAAAAACCTGCAGTTCCTCTCCACTGCACCTGGAACAGAATCTATGCTCCTGCCTAGAACATAAACCTCATGACTCATTTGTGTGCTCAAGAAGAGGACGGAGGGCGGAGGCCACCCCAGCCGGTGGAGACGCCGGAGCACACAGAGTCTGCGCTGGGGACACACCGGGCCCGAGGGCCACCACAGTTATGAACACAGTGAGCCAAGAAACTCGGACTTTTATGGAACAGCAATAAAAAAAATGTCAAGCAGGTGACACTAATTCAAAAGTAATTCCAGTCTTTAAAAGTTCCTCTTGGAAAATATTACCAGAAATTCAATTTATACCCTACAGCAATGCTCCACACAAAATATTTTCCTCTCTAGTCCACTAAAATTCTTCCTTTCCAAGGCCT
>RJWM01017812.1:0-38728 GCA_004363535.1 Dasyprocta punctata | reverse complement strand
AGCCACAATCTTAAGAACAACAACCAAAGGAAACCACTAAGCAGGGCAAATAATTAAACAGAAAATGTAGAAAACCAACAACAGAAAGATATCATGACAGGGATGAGTCAGTACATATCAGTTTTATCAATCAATGTAAATGGTCTCAACTCACCAATAAAAAGAAACAGACTAGCAGAGTGGGTTAAGAAACAAAACCCAACAATATGCTGTGTACAAGAAACACATTTCACTCAAAAGGAACTTCACAGACTAAAAATCAAAGGCTGGAAAACAATACTCCACACAACAGGAACCCAGAAAAAAGCAGGGGTAGCTATTATGTTTGCAGACAATGCAAACTTCAAACTGAGAATGATCAAAAGAGATAAAGAAGGTCACTACACACTTGTTAGGGGAAAACTTCAAGAGGAAGAGATTACAATCATAAATATATATGCACCAAATATGGGAGCACCCAACTATGTAAGACAATTCTTAATAGACATGAAAAACCAAATAAACAATAATACAGTTATAACAGGGGACCTTAACGCCCCATTGTCACAGAGAGATAGATCAAACAAACAAAAAATCAGCAAAGAAATAGCAGAACTGAATCAAGCTTCTGAACAAATGGACCTAGTAGCTGTATACCAAGTATTCCACCCATCAACATCAGAATACACATTCTTCTCAGCTGCACATGGGTCACTCTCTAAAATAGATCATATACTGGTCCACAAAACATGCTTAAGTAAATGCAAATGAACTGAAATAATTCCATGCATATTATCTGACCACAGCGCAGTAAAATTGGAAATGAATGACAAAAAAACCTACAATAACTGCATAAACACATGGAAATTAAATAATACCCTCCTAAATAACCAGTGGGTCACAGAAGAAATTAAAGAAGAAATTAAACAATATCTACAATTGAATGAAAATGCAAATACAAATTACAGAACCTGTGGGATACAATGAAAGCAGTCCTCAGAGGCAAATTTATAGCACTAAACTCTCATATCAGAAAAACGGAAAGAACACACATAAACAACGTAATGCTGCACCTCAAACTTCTTGAAAAAGAAGAGCAAGTTAAGTCCAAAGCCCAAAGAAGGGAGGAAATTATTAAGATTAGAGGAGAAATTAATGCAGTTGAAACTAAGAAAACAATACAAAGAACTAATGAATCAAACAGTTGGTTCTTTGAAAGAGTAAATAAAATTGATAAACCCCTAGCCAACCTTATCAAGAAGAGGAAAGAAAAAACTCAGACTCATGCAATAAGAAATGAAAAGGGTGAAATCACTAAAGACCCGGTGGAAATACAGAAGATCATCAACATCTACTTCGAAAACCTTTACTCACATAGATTCGATAACACAGAAGAAATGGACAGATTCCTAGAAACCTATGAATTACCAAAGCTGAATCAAGAAGATGTAAAGCTGCTGAATAACCCAATTTCAGCTAACGAAATTGAAAATGTAATTAAGACCCTACCAACAAAGAAAGCCCGGGCCCTGATGGATTCACTGCTGAATTTTATAAGAAATTCAGGGAAGCCTTAATGCCAACACTCCTCAAACTCTTCAATGAAATCGAAAGGGAAGCAAGTCTCCTTAACTCATTCCTGGAAACAAGTATTATCCCAATACCAAAACCAGAGAAAGACCGAACCAAAAAAGAAAATTACAGGCCAATCTCCCTAATGAACATAGATGCAAAAATCCTCAATAAAATGCTGGCAAATAGAATACAGCAAGTTATCAGAAAGATTATACGCCATGATCAAGTGGGATTCATCCCAGGAATGCAGGGATGGTTCAACATATGGAAATCAATACATGTAATACACCATATCAACAGGGCCAAGGACAACAACCACATGATCATCTCAATAGATGCAGAAAAAGCTCTTGACAAAATCCAACACCCATTCATGATAAAAACCCTACAGAAAATCGGAATAGATGGTCTCCGCCTCAAACTGATAAAAGCCATGTATCATAAACCAACAGCCTACATCTTACTAAATGGAGAAAAACTGAAAACTTTCAACCTAAAATCAGGAACAAGACAACGATGTCCATTATCACCACTCCTATTCAATATAGTTCTGGAAATATTAGCCAGAACAATTAGACAAGAGAAAGAAATAAAGAGAATAAGGATAGGAAAGGAAGAAGTGAAATTATCATTATTTGCAGACGATATGATACTCTACATAGAAGACCCCCAAAAATCCATTAGAAGACTTCTAGAAGTAATAACCAAATTTAGTAATGTAGTTGGATACAAGGTGAACACTCAAAAATCAATAACATTCCTGTACACAAACAACAAAGTCACTGAGAGAGACATAAGGGAAACCACACCCTTCACTATAACATCCAAAAAAATGAAATACTTAGGAATCAATCTAACAAAGGAAGTAAAAGATCTATACAGTGAAAATTACATTCCTCTAAAGAAGGAAATCGAAGAAGATTTCAGAAAATGGAAAGATATTCCCTGTTCATGGTTAGGAAGAACAAACATCGTGAAAATGGCCATTCTCCCAAAACTATTATACAGATTCAATGCAATCTCAATCAAAATACCACCTGCCTACCTCACAGAGCTAGAGAAAGCATTCCTGAAATTCATCTGGAACTGAAAAAGACCTAGAATAGCAAAGGCAGTTCTGGGCAACAAAGGGAAGGCAGGAGGCATCACAATCCCTGACTTGAAACTATACTACAAAGCTACTGTGATAAAATCAGCATGGTACTGGAATCAAAACAGACCTGAAGATCAATGGAATAGATTACAAGATACAGTCACAACTACAAACACACTTAGCCACCTCATCTTTGACAAAGGGGCCAAACAGGTACATTGGAAGAAAGACAGCCTCTTTAACAAATGGTGCTGGAAAAACTGGCTTTCTATATGCCGTAAACTAAAACTAAATCCATGCCTATCACCATTCACTAAAATAAAGTCAAAATGAATCAAAGATCTGAATATCAAAACAGAGACACTAAACTTACTAGAAGAGAGAGTAGGTAAAAATCTTGATGACATAGGAGTAGGCAGAGAGTTCATGAACAAAAATCAAATCGCACAGGAAACACTTCCCAGAATCAAAAACTGGGATCTCATCTTGCTAAAAAGTTTTTGCATGTCAAAGGAAATCTCCAACAGGGTGAAAAGAAAACCCACGAACTGGGAAAACATCTTAGCCAATTGTCCATCAGACAAAGGACTTCTATCTAAAACATATAAAGAATTAAAAGAAATCAGGCCCCTAAAATTCAAGGACCCAATCCAAAAATGGGCATCTGAGATGAATACATACTTCTCAGAGAAAGAAATACAAATGGCAAATAAATATATGAACAGATGTTCAATATCAATGGTCATTTGGGAAATGCAAATTAAAACAACGCTGAGATTCCATCTCACTGCAGAAAGAATGGCCAAGATTAAAAAAATGAACCAACAACAAATGCTGTAGGGGATGTGGGGAAAAAGGAACTCTTCTCCACTGTCGGTGGGAGTGTAGACTGGTGCAACCACTGTGGAAATCAGTGTGGAGATTCCTCAAGAAGCTAGGGTTAAAGATCCCATTCAACCCAGTTATCCCTCTTCTGGGCATTTTCCCAGAAGAATTGAAAACATCATACCACAGTGATATCTGTGCACCCATGTTTATAGCAACCCAATTTGTAATAGCCAGATTTTGGAAACAACCCAAGTGCCCATCAATCAAAGAATGGATAAAAAAGATGTGGTATTTTTATACAATGGAGTACTACTCAGTTATTAAGAAAGATTGCATTGAGACTTTTGTAAGTAAATGGACACGACTTGAGACCACACTCATAAGTGAGATAAATCAAACCCACATGTGTAAATACCATATTGTCTTCCTAGTATAAGAAACGGAAAAGTATATATGATCCAAAATCTATAATAAATACTACATAAGGGTAAAAAACAGCTCAAAGAGCAAAAGTAATTGGGAAGGGAAAAGGCAGAAAGAGGGAAGGGAAAAGGAAAAGATACAAACCTGTATATATGTATATGTAAGATAACTAAAATGAACACACTGCTGAATCTATTTGTTATTGAGAAAGAACAATTAATACTCATATGATTAGATCAATTTTACATGTCTATATCTGTTAAAGTAAGTAACCATTTTGAAAATAACGATACACAATATTGCAACCATTGTCAAGTTTCTATCATCCGGTTTTGTAAACCTGCAATGTTACTGTTGTGCATTTACTCTAGTCGTTTGTTTGTCTCTTTTACTTGTTGTTTTTGTTATATATGTCTTTTTTTTCTTTTTTTTTCTTCGCTTAAATAAAAAAACCATATCTTGGATCATGATAAATTTACTCTTATTACTACCATTATGAATAAACATATAGAGCTGATAGTTTAAGTATTCCCTTTTAAAAAAATGCTCTTAGAAATCTCAGATAGTTACAAAAGCAGAGAAGAATGGAGAGAAGCATTAAGTACCTATTAAAAAATCACAAGAGCACAATGGATACTCTTGTTTTATATATAATCCTACTCCCAAACCCCCTATCACTTATCACACCCCAGGAAACCCCAAACATAATAATTTCATTTGAGGTGTACGCATTTCTTGATTAGAGAACACTTTCCCTCAATGACCAATCTGGTCTAGCTGTGCTGTTTACAGGGCACAAATAAGTCTTAATCATTCAAATGACAGAATCAAGTAGAACTCTGAATTATGATGGTGAATTTTTCTAGGTTGACATTTTCTAAAGTGTGTTCCAAAGAATGTTTTTCCATAGTGTAGTAATAGGGTTGATGCCAAGAGAATACAGTTCTGTTATCAAGGAAATTTTCAAATCATTATGTTAAGGAAAACCACTTTCATTCTAGGTGCTAGCATCAGTTACTAAGAAGAGGATAGAACAGTTTAACTCTCAGCTACCCTTTCAAGAAACATCTTGGGAAATAAATGCTCAGTAGAAAAAACTTTGACTAACACAAATTCAAACAAATGCCACTTTGTGGGGCTTTTGCCACTATTTGGGTAGCCAGATGGCCTTCTTTGGGTCACAAATTTGCACATCGTTTGAATTTCCAGTTTTCATTTTCTTAGTGTAACTAGAAGCCATAATCTTGACTATTGTCATTATTAGTGAAGAGGATATAGTAATAGGCCCTTGCATGGTTTTGACAAACAGGGAACGGCCATTAAAATAGACTGAGAATCAGAATAAGAATGAATAGAATTTAACTGAATGTGAAACACAACATCATGACAGATTCCTAGATTCTAAATTCCTAAGATAGCAAGTTGTGTGCAGAACCTTGTGAACTTGAGGTTTTACCTGTTTGCACAATTATTAGCCTGTTCACATTGCATAGAAATCTGTACTTAATCACATAAAGAAGGGAAGAAATGGGGAATCTAGGGAATTTTGAAAAAATATTGAGTCAAATTTCCCTTCTAAAGAATCTCACTAAGAACATGGGCAGTTTATTTGGTTGCATGTTTCTATCTTGATTTTCAAATGATGCTGAGATAAAGTCATGTTGAGAAGGAGGAAATTGTGATGATGTGGAAGACATTAGGAGAGACTACTCATTCCTGTTTCTCTCTTTCTAGGGTCTTGGAATACTGGACTTCTCAATCATTGTGCCTTTGAGTGGAGCCACTTCAACAGTTCTGGGCAAAACAACACAAGCAGAAGTAACATTTGTTCCTTGTGGTCTAAATTAGTAAGAGACTTACTCAGCCTTTCACTCCTTGCCCCAGTGACCAGGGAACTGCCTGCATATTTTGGAAGTCATATATAGAGTGGTGGGTCATCTGCCAAGTTGCAGTCCCGAATGATGCTATGTAGCAGACCTTCTCTTGATCCATAAAGGACATGCAGCATGAACAAGGTCAAACCCCTTGTGGCGCTAAGCTCCTGGGACTTGGGAATGAAATTTGTTACCAAAGCATATCTTCTACTTCCTGACTGATACAAGAGGTAGATATTTCTACTTTGTACCTGCGCTTGTCTTCTCCACTCTGGAACAGATTGATTCTAGCATGTGTTGCATCTTAGAAGGCATCTAGCAGCAAATCTTCACAGAACAGATGTATGGGTATTTGCAGAGTCTAGTCTCTAGTGACAAATACATGAAAAAACTATTCGATGAGTGTAAATTTCTATGTCTCTTCTACCCATAGTCACTAAAAAGTCAGCTCATCTGAGTTATGCATCATATTAAATGGAGCAAAAGGAGGATCTGTGATATGCCAATATTTCCAAGTAGTAAGTACTAGTAATCGACATTTACTGAGCAATTGCCATGCTGCAGGCATTTCTCAAATATTTTTGATATGTTATCATCTTATTTAATCTTCATGACAACCTGGAAACCAGTAATAATATTATCGTATTTATTTTATAGATCTAGACCTAATAAAGAAAACATGGAGTTTTAGTAACTTTCCGTGGGTAGGAAGCAGCAGAGTTAGAGGAAAATTCAAGGCAGCACACATTCTACTGATTTATATGCTTCACAAAGTAATCTTTCAAATGTAGTATCTCAGACTTTTTTCTGTTTCAGTCAACAACTTTTCCTCTTCTCCTCCCCCCATTGCCCCATTAATCAGTCATTACTCTAATTAATCAGTCTGATACATAGCATCAATCAGGACTCGAGCTTGGGAGGTGACCCACCATTCTGTATATAACTTCCAAAATATGCAGGCAGTTTTCTGACCACTGTGGCAAGGACCAAAAGGCTAGAGAATCATGAGTAAGCCTCTTACTAACTCAGACTCCAAGGAACAAACATTACTTCTGTTTGTGTTGTTTTGCTCAGAACTAGTGAACAGAGGCATGAGTTCCCAACTTTATCTACTTTGTAAATTGACACGTATTATTTTAGGTACTGAAGTTAAAGAAGTTCACTATGTTTTTATGATAAGTGGGAGTCATGGTATATACTTGAAAATCAATGAAATGTGTGTGAGACTTCTTGGTTTTGCCTCACAGGTCACTGATTCTGATAATTTTTTTCTGATCTTTATTTTTGCCTCTTTGTTTGATTTAATTATTTCAATTGAGCTGTGTCCAATCTTACTAATATTTTCACTATTTCCAGTCTATTCTTAAGCCTGTATACTTTTTTCATTATATATATATATATATATATATATATATATATATATATGACCTGGAAGTTCTTTTTTTAATCTTTTTATTTTTTACTAAAATGGAAATCATCATGTTCTTGACACTGTAAAAACCCTGGATTCTATGATCTTCCTTTGAAGAGTTTTTGTTGCTTGTTTTGCAGAACATTTTGTTACTGATCATTCCTCATAAACACTTAAAAGCTTGGTTTTAAACTGCATGAGTAATTTGTTCATTTGTTCCTATGTTTTAAAGCTTTTGCTTAATCTTTATGCATAGGTTTTAACAGCAAATAATGATTTTTATGGCATATCAAAGGTCAACCATGGAATTTATTTCAGAGAAATAAAAATTTATACAAATCCTACAAAAATGATCATAGAAGTCATATATTTAACAAAAACTGGAAAAAACAATTTGCCTTTTATCAGGTAAGTGTCTAGTCAAATGCATTATATCCGTGCCCCTCTATTAGGCCTTAGATCTAAAATGTTCCTCGAAAGCCTCATGATCAGAGATGGGGCTTTCAGAAGGTGCTGAGATCATAGGGCTGTTACACTCACCTATGCATTAATCCACTGATGGGTTTATAGCTGAGCGGGCTGTTGGAGGAGGCGATCACTGGGGGCATGCCTTCGGCGATCTCTCTCTCTCTGATTCCTAGCCACCATGATGTGAGCAACGTTGCTTCACCATGCTTGTGATGGCTAATTGTGATGCCAATTTGAGTGGAGTAAGAAACACTTAAGAGACTAATAAAGAACAGTTCTGGATGTATCTGTGGATGATTGACATGGAGGCCAGCAAACTGAAGGAGAAGACCCACCCTGGTTGTGGGTGACACCAACCAATAGCCTGATAGACTAGAAGGAATAAAAAAGGAAAAGAAGTAAGATGTCTATTTGGAGAACTCCAGTCTTCTGAAGTGGGTGTGTCTTTTGCTGCTGTTGCCTTTTGAGGTTTGTCTCCAGGCCTCCAGTTTCTTCCACCTTCCAACACAGACTCACACTGCCTACTCTGCAGTCCACACCTGCAACCTTGAACTGGTGTGGAATCCTTGATCCCTTTTGTTCTGTGGCTTCCATCTTCTTGGGCTGAACAGCTACTAGCTCCTCTGAATGTCCAGTGAACAATCAATGTGCAGTCTCTTACCTCTGATCCTATATGCCTACCTAATAAATCCCCACGTATAATTTAAGATACATATTCTTTTGACTTTTTCTCTAGAGAATCCTAATACAATGCCCTTCTGCCCTGATCTTTTTGCCTAAGAACCAGTCAGTCATGAATCAAATTCTCTGAAACTGTGAGCCAAATTAAACCTCTCCTATTTTAAGTTGAGAATGTCAAGTATTTTGTCCAAGAAATGAGAAAGCTGACCAGCACACCATGGAATACTGTTCATCAACAAAAAGGAACCATGATGCACACAACAGCTTGGGTAAGTCGCAAAGCATTGTGCAGAATGAAAAGCAGCCAGTATCAGCCTGGCACAGTGGTACATACCTCTAATCCTAGCATTTTGGAAGGCTGAAGCAGGAGGATCGTAAGTTCAAATTCCACTTGGGCAATTTATTCAGATCTTATCTCAAAATAAAAAATAAAAAGGTCTGGAAATGTAACTCAGTGGCAGACTGCTTATGGGTTTGATCCTCGGTACCACACACACACGAGCATGTGTGCACACACATACCACTCTCAAATGTCTACATGCTGTGTTATTGAATGTATACAGTGCTTTAAAATGACAAAATTAGGGGGATTGAGAATATTTTACCTATTGCCAGAGGTTAGAGATGGTTAGTGGGAGGCTGGCCATGACTGTAAGGCATAGTGCTAGAGAGATCTTTGTGCTAATGGAACAATTTTGTATTTTGCTTGGTGGTTACATGAAACTACACATGATAAAATGGCATAGAGCGATATATTAATGTCAATGTTCTGGCTTCAGTATTGTACTAATGTTATATAAGAAATAATCATGAGGAAAAACTGAGTGAAGAATACATAGGACCTACTATTGCAATTTCCTATGAATTTACTAATTATTATTTCAAAATAAAAGATTTAGAGGGAAAAAGAAACAGAACCTGAGGCTTTTACCAATCCTCTCCAACTCCAAAGTCTGTTGCCCATCTGTTGGGCAACCACTGAAATCCTGCTCAGTTTTTTTCAGACTTCTAACTGTTGAGTTCTGTGTAGAAAATTGACATCTCACTCATACCTCCAGGTCACTATGCATTTCGAGAGCTTGTCACTTGACCTAGAGGCTTTCCCCTGGCATGCTCTTCTTTTTCAGGGTTTCCCCCTCAATTTCCATTCACTGTTGCTCACTAAACTGCATTTTCTGAATCTTGAAGCAATAAGGCTATGGCTTTCTGCTTAAATTCCAGCCACCTCATAGAATAAAGGGTGCCTTCTGAGGAACAGCCAAATAAATGCAGAGGTCACCTGTTTTGGTTCCTTCTTTCAAAGACTGAATACCCTAAAAATGTTGCCCATTTTTGTCAAATCTCCACTATCTCTAAACTATTATATGTAACTCTAACACATAAATATATAGCGATATATATATATATATATATATATATATATATATACTAGATGCATATTAAATACTAGATGCATGAAAGTAGGTTATAAACTTTTAATATTGTCTTATTTCTTCAGGTTCTTATGGTATAAACCAGTTTTCCATCTTATTCATAGCAAATCAATAGGTTAATAACAATATTATTATACAATATAACCTTTATACAAATTATCCTCAGTCTCCTCGTCATGGGGCCTTTCTGCAGTCTTTTATGAATGCCACATCCTCTGTGTTCTCTCTGGGAACATTTTGGTTTACTAGCACTCTCTCCTAATTCTCTGGCTATTCTCATTCTGTCTCACAACTCCCGGATATTCTCACCCATTCTCATAATATTCACTATCTCCCATGAACACTAGTTTCCAGAATTGTGTCTTAAATCATGACCTCTCACCAGATTTTGCCTCATTATATAATTGCTTATTGAAATCTCCATTTGAATGCACCAATACCTCAAAAAGCAAGTTCAGAATTCAAAAGCACATCTTCCCCTAAAACCTGATTTCCTTTCTCTATTTTCTATTTCTTTGAGTGGCATCACCATTCTTAGCACTCAAGATAGAAACATAAAAGTTATCTCTTAAAGTCCAAATACCAAGTCCTGCTAACACTATACTTCATTTCTCAACTCCCTGCTCTCTTCTCCATCCTACCTCTACCCTACTAGAATGCTCGGCTTTCTTGCCAAGACAGTTGCAACAGACTCTTAATTGGTCTGCTCATGTCTGACTTGCCCCATAGACTAAGCTAGAAGGCCAACAACAAACATGGATTGCGATATAAGTTAAAGAGGAGCATAGGGTTTGTAGGTGATCCTTGTCTATATTGAAATCTCCAAATTAGAATGTCAGTATCGCAAAAATCAATGTTCTCCTTGTCTGTTAGTGGCAATGGACAGGTTTAATGAAAAGAGAGCCCGGCATGGATGGTGAGTATGTAGACCACAGCTTCTGAGGCCCCAGCTGCCCAGGAGACAGAGTGAAGAATGGAAATGTATACACGCTGAGGTGGGCTGTACCCTCAGAGAAGAGGAGTCCAAAGGTAGGTTTGTCATATAATTCTACAACTCAGCCCAATAAATAGTGAAAAAGCAGCCACTGCACTTCCAAAACTGTATCAGTCCACAGAAAACAAAGTTACCCTAAGAGGAATCAGATTTAGGTAAGGTTTATCACCTAAGGATTCTCACTCCCTGCATTGGTGAAAGCATTCTGTTTTGTATGTGCTTTTTTAAAATTTTTCTTTGTGGCCAGGCATGATGGTGCAAGCCTTTAATCCCAGCACTCGGGAGGCTGAGGTAGGAGGAGCATTGTGAGTTCGAGGCCAGCTTGGGCTACAACGCGAGCGCAAGGCCGGCCTGAGCTATATAGTGCAATCCTGCCTCAAAAAAACCAGGGCTGGGAGTTTGGCTCAGTGGCTTAAGCACCTGTCTGGCAGGTGCGAAGTTGTGAGTTCAATCCCCGGTGCAAATTTTCTCTGTTTGTGTTACACAGACAATTACACTAACCAAACTTCTTAATATAATACTAAGTTATTGTCCTGCAACTCAAATATTCCCAGAAATATGGAAAAAGCCAAATAAAATTGTCTTGTTCAAACAGTTACCTATAAAAATTCATAATAAATGAAGCGTCTCTTTCACGTGACTGCCAAGCTTCATCCACCTAAGATGAAAATCTGACAAATTACTGTCCTATCTAAAGTATTTCAGGTGCTGCTCTTACCTACATTAAGCCTCACACCCTTGGGAGGGCATAAGAAACCTTCTCATGACCCTGTTTCTTCTGTCTCTCAATCCTCCTTTAACTTTCTCAAAGGAAAAAGGGTCCTTTCCCATACTTAACTCATTTGTTGCACTAGACTGTGAACATCAGAGGCGAGATGTCTCACTGATTCATCTTCATGTCATATCTAGTATGATGTGTGGTTCATTGCAAACATGCGAAGCTGGCTTGTTGAACAATTAATTTAATCAAGAATCAGCCACATTTTTTTCTCCCAAGGTCAGGAAGTAAATATTTTGGGCTATTCAAAATATAAGGTCTCTTTTTTAGCTACCCAGCTCTGTCACTGTGCATATGCCATAGAATGCAAAAACAAATGGATGTGGCAGTGTTCCAACAAAACTTTATTTAATAAAGCAGAAAGAAGACTGAATTCACCTGAATGAAGTAGTTTGCGAACTTCTGAATTAACTGAGTGAATGATAATTGAATGGAGGTACAAATTACTTTGTGGTCATGCGTTTGAGACCAGAAACCCTCTTTTCCAAGAAGGAAGTTTTCTGGGGACCTCAGCCTACAAATTCTTCACAAGCTCCAAAAGCAAGGTGCAAACCAGGGGACACTCCAAGCTGAAGAACAGGATCTGGTTAGTTTTTCACTCAACAGCTTGAGTGGAAATATTTAGGTGCATCAATTGAGTGACAAGCATAAATTATTTAAGTGGGAATTTATTATGTACTTTAAAAATCATAAAAAAGCTTCCTGATGGTATGGGCCATGAGACATAGGGGTTTCCCAACAGCCTAGGTACGTATGGAAAAAGAAAATAGCAGTGAAGGGAGAGAAAGGAGAGTTCAAGTCTGACTCAAGCACATGAATGGAAGCCATGATCAGGGGTTTTTTGCAGTCCATAAAGGTGGAATGACCCTAAATAACAAAGTGGGAAGTAGCTCATCTTTGAGCTAAGTTCAGACACTAACTGGCCCTTGTTAGTGATGAGACTTGCAACTTATCCTTCAGGGGCTCAATTTTTATATCAATACAATGAATGCAATAATATCCATATTCCAAGGTTTTTAAGGATTACAGGATGTTTTTACTATGACCTGATGGGTTTTTTTAATGAGAAATGAACAAAATACATCATAGACTTACAGTCATGTATCATTTAATGATAGGGATACATTTCTGAGAAATACATCATTAGGTGATTTTGTCATTGTGCGAATATCATTACAGCACTCACAAACTAAGAGAGCTCCATGTCACTAGATGATATAATTTATGGGGCCACTGTTGTATAGGCCATCCATCATTGAATGAAATGTCATTAGGCAGCATATGAGTACATTTTTGCTTTGGAGGATCAAGTTTTAGACAGGAGAAAAGCCAGGGAGTAGCTGTCTGAGCATATCCTCCCTACCCCAAAGGGAAAGACTCCAAGCCCTTGTTTTCTTACTTCAACCCCTTGTCTAGTTATGCTCTACCAGCAAATATCTTGAAGCCAGATCCTAAGCATATCAAAACAACAAAAGGGAGTCATGCAGAAGAAAGTACATGAAAATGAGAAACAAGTCTGTTGAGATTTACTCCCTTTATGAGGATCAAATCCCATGCATGGGGACATTGAAGGGTAGGATTGCATCCTAGTTTGCAAGGAACAAGAGAGTGTTTCTTCATGTCTTCTCCTTTTCCTATTTCCCTTTCCCATGCTAGTTTCCCCTTCTTTCTTGTTTAATGGAAGAAACTAAATGCACACTCTGATGAAATCTTTGGGTCTTGGTCAATTAGTTTTCAATTACACTGGAGTAGGGTAGATGGGCAAAGGGAAAACATGTCAACTATCTCAGCACTTTCTTGTTTTTGGTAAACTTCCTGGGACTTGCTAGAAGCAGTTGTGGTGACAGGGACAGTCCACATGCTGAGATGGCCATATTCTACATCAGTGTGTCTCAAACGTTAATGAGAATGCGAATCATCTGAGGTCTTCTGTGTTAGTAGATAAAGGAATAGGGTAATTTCTAACAGCATGCAGGATATTCCAGTGCTCCTTGTCCATGGAACAATCTTCAGCAGTGGGGTTACAGCACTGCTGTCAATGCTGGACAGGTACTTGTTGCACATCTACTTGCTGTGCTACAATCTTCATACTGAGTTGACATCTATTTTCAAACCAGAAACATTTTTTTTTGAGACAGGGTCTAGCTATGCAATTCAGGCTGGCCTTGAGTTCACTTTGTAGCCCAGGCTGGTCTTGAACTTACAGTGATCCTCCTGCCTCAGTCTCTCAAGTGCTAAGATTACAGGCTTGCACCACTATGCCTGGCTCCATAAACATTCTCTTTTTTTTTTTTTTTTTTTGTACCAGGAATCGAACTCATGACCTCGCGCTTGCCAGGCAGCCCAGAAACATTCTTAACAAACATAGATCATATCTACAATCAAAGCCAAGGAGGCAAAATAATATAATATGAAAAGTTCCTGCAACAAGGGGGTAGGATACATATCAAATCCATAAAAATATGTATAAGAAAACTTCTCTATCTCTCTCTCCTCTCTCTGTCTCCCTGTCTCTGTCTCTCTCTGGCATGAGGTATAATATTAAGACTCAGTACTGTATTATGTACTTCCCTCACATATGGTAAAATCAGGAAGGTTTCCAATGGTCTCCAGTGGAACTGTCAGGTCCTCTCCCCTCAAATAATATTCCTCAGTCAAATAACCCTCCCTACCTATCAAGGCAACCAGGCTTTATTCTTCCTTGTCCCTGAGTGGTGGGTTATGCTTCCTTTTCATTCCACATAATTGCTTAAGTCAGTCACATCCTCCAATGGGGAGTATGGTTCTATCCAACCTCATGACACTACCAAGCCTGGTCCCAACCCCTGACTGTTCACTATGCACCTGGGTGCAGCCTTTAGGGGAATGTGGTGTCCTCCTCCCTTGGGATATGAGTATGTGTGTAATAAACCCCAGAAGATCTCATCTGCTCAGCACTGAGTGTTCTGTCTTTGGTCATTTCCACAACCCTTGGGCAGGAGTCTCTCCCTTACCAATAAGATGGAGAAGGAGCAATTAAAATAATACGTGATTTGGCTTTGACTGAGATAGTCTAATAAGTGTGCTGAATAGCATATAGATATGGCTTGCTATGTAGAACATGGGCTTCAGACAACCTGAGATTCCCTTTGTAACCAACATTCCTTTACAGGTATTCAGGCATAGGTTTATGCTAACCCCCTCATGCCTCAGTATTCAAACCATTTTTGCTTAGACTTTGGAGTCCTGTTTCAATGACCCTTTTACTTATGCTAATAACTTCTATTGACAAATACAAAATTGGAAACAGCTTAATTATTCATACATATTACAATTTATCCTGAAATCAATTTAGATTATGTTAAATTCAACATTATAATCTTTGCTAAACTGCAAACACCATAGAATGTTCATAACTGCATTGCTTTTAATAGACTCAAACTGGAATGACCACAAAAACTCAATGCTCCAATACAATTATTCATCAAGAGTAGAATGAATAAGTAAACCAAGGTGTATTTATACAGTATAAAAGTATTCAGCAATGAAAATAAAGGACAGCCACATGTAACAGCTTACATAAATCTCAAAAAAATGCGTTGATCCAAAGAAGCCGTCTACCAAAGAACATAAATTCATGATTACATTATATAAAATTTAAAAAGAAGAAATACTATAGTATTAGCAATCATAATAGTGGCTAGCTAACACTGGGGATGAGGGAGGAGGCAACAGAAAGAAAATTGAGGGAGAGCTTTTGGGAGGTGCATTTAATGTTCAACTTCTTGACCTGGTTCATGGTTTAATGGGTATGCTTATTTTGTAATAATTTATTGCACTATACACAATTTTCTCTCTTTCATCTGTGGATGGTATATTTAAACAAAAGATGTGTCTATTAACAGTAACAAATCAGTATCTCTATATTCACTTAACAGTTATTTATTAAGTGCCTAGTATATGCTTAATATGAGAGTAAAGTTTCTGTGGCATCCAAGACAGGCATATTCCCATGACAAGATGAAAATTAGTCATTAGACAATTAATTTCCCAGGTAGTAAGCAACAAAGCTCATAAAAATGCATGTGAAAATTAATGTAAGAGTTCAAAGGATGTAAAAATCATTTGCAGCTGAGAGATAGGGGAGGTTTCACAGAGGAGGCGGTTCTGTAGGTGGGTCATGAAGGGCAGGCAAAATATAGATATACGGACATGGTAGAAGATATTGCACATAGCAAAAATGGCTGCAGTAGGTGTCTTAAGGTGGAGGAGAGAGACCAAGTGTGTCGAGTGGCTGACCAAATGTATAGGTTGATAGGAGGTGGTGGAAGAAAGTAATAGAAACCTAGAAAGTGGTCATAGTCATAATTATTATTATCTTCCTAGTCATCTTTAACTCAATTTTCTTTGGATTTAATCTAAATTTGATTCCTTTCACCAGGAAGGCCAAAATAAATTTTAAAGAAAAAAATCTTCTTTAAAAAAATGAAGCTCTTTCAGAACTCTTCCTAAACACAGTGTATAAAATAAAACAAAAACCTGCACGCGTGTGTCTCACTGCACATTCTCCCCATTAACCAAACACGAACACCTCTCTACTAATCAAAGATCATGCATGATCAGCTCCTTAGGTGAACTGATGACCGGCCTCCATCAAGTCCATATGGGGAGTCAAGGTCATGCGTCACCCTATGACTGCTCCACACTCGATGACATACTTTTCCCCAAGGGCAATTTTATTTATTTATTTAACATCAGACACTACTCTGTCTGACTCAAAATGCGGTTAGCATCTGTAACAAAATCCATGTAAATAGGTTTCCCGTGAGTCCTTGCAAATATCTTCAGTAGCTTCATGCATTATGGAAGCTTATGGAAGCGTGGTTTGCCTCAGGCGGGTGCCTTTTCACAGCTCCTTGGGGTTTCACTTGCTTTTTTTGTGTTCCTCCTTCTTCAGATGTTTGGGTTCTCTGAGTTGTCATCCCACAGAGATGATTTCAATTCTGGATTGAAGAACCAGTAAAAAAGAAAAAGGCAAAAAGTGAACATGTATTTTTCCTTTCAGAATTAATTTGTCTGACACAAAAGTCATAAAATGGATATCAAGAAAATCGACTTAGCTTCACCAAGAAAAAAAGAAAAAAAAAATGAAGAGTTGTCTGCAATTTTAAAATATATTTTGAAAATGAAAAATTTAGAACAAAAGGTTAACACTTCCACAAAAATGTTACTTATTGAGATTTATTATTTTTACATTTACACTTCACTGTACATATTTATGACAATTAGACTGATTCAACTTCCAATTTAGCTTAAATTTGGGCTGAATTTGATATGTCTGCAATTTAGAGAGCATTTATCAGAAATATAAAGAATAAACCTCCCTCATTTACTGTATAAACAATTCTAACCAGCATGGATATCTGGCTTCCCATGTTAGAGAAGATTAGAAGCTAGAATTAGACACATTGACAACTGTAAGCAATAAAGGCTGACAACTTGACACAGAGTGAAATAATAAGAACTATCTAGAGCACATACACAAAAACACAAAACCAGCAGTTTGAAGTCATTAAATACAGGAGAAAATCAACAGCTACTGAGCCCCAGATCATATTGAGAAATGTTTCAGTTATCATATATACATATATATATATATATTCTAAAGTCATCATACATTTAAAATGCCTCCCATCCAAAATGATTTAAATTGGTTTTTTACTCCTCCTGGGGATAATCTTCAGACATTTAAATTATTTTACTTAATACGAAGGATTATTCTTCAATGACAGTGGATTAAAGAGATTCTAATATATATTTATAAAAATGGTGACATCTATCAGATCTATTAGTTTTAAAAAATATGAATACCTTATGCAAATTATTGAAGAATTTTTTCTATTTTAAGGCCATTTCTAGGGTATGACCAAATATTGTATCTCTAAGTTACTCCATAGCAGTGTTCCTTGGAAAATTGATTGCAATCTATGCTTTATGGGAAAAAATATCCAAGAAAGTTTAAAGTACATTCCCAATATATATTAACTATATTAAAGTCTTTGAGAGGTCCTACAGCAAATCAACATTTCTGTTATGTTAGACTCAATTCCTAAACTTACCTACACAATGCATCTTGTTTGATGTAAACATTACCCACATTTTATGGTATTCATCTTCTACTAACTGTACTTCTGGAAATGCTGGTGTCTGGCAATGTTCATGTGTCCACCAGGTTATCTAGGAGCAAACAGGTGATAGACTTAAAAGGTCTTAATTGCTGTGAGACTAACAAAGGGACTATTCTGAGAGATGTAACCAAAAGTAAGAGAAGCAAGAAGAATCCAGATGTTATCAGTAAAGAGAAGTTCTCTTCAGCCCTAGGCCCAAAGGCCAGAGGGTACAGTGTTCCTGGAGTCCATGGGAGCTGGGCAGCAAACGGGGAGTCATACACAATAACTGTGACCAGTGGTATGCTCCTGGCAAAAGGTTAGCAACCTTGCAGGGAGAGGAAGGACCTACTTGTACAATTTGCTGATTTTTGTGGAGTAAATTCTCCCATCAGGACCAGTCTCAAGCTGCTAATGTAAAGTCAGTGAATTTGGGTTGGGGAAGACACACAGAGGAGCACACAAGTACGTATTTTTATCATACAGATATGGTAAATGTAAATAACCTCAAGAGCCTCAGTAAAATAAAATAATGAGAAAGTAATAAGCTTTATCATTGCTCAGTCTTTTGGCTGAAATCAAGTGTAAAAATAAAAGACTTTCAATATATATTATTTTAATACAGTCTATTTCCATTTGTTTATAATTTATATACACAATTACTTACAAACTTGTATATTTTATTTTATTTTTAATACTGGCCATGTTTACCAACTGGCCCAGAAGATACTGAAATTTCAACAAGCCAGCAACAGGAAACAATTGGCTGTGGCTACAGAAGGAATGGTCAGTGTCAAAACCAGGATCCTGGGGAAGGGTGGTGGGGAAGAGATGCCGGGTCCCCTGATCTCCAGCTAGGGTCAGGGAGAACTCTGCATCGGTGAGCAGGAACATTCTGCTGTGTGAGACTCCTGGAATGCAGGCAAGGCAGTAAAGGACAGCGAAGGGATCTAGGGACGGAGGCAAATGAAGAATAACTGGTGAACATACATATTGGAGACCAAGGGTTAAATTGATTGTAAGATACCTCAAAGTACCTTTAAAAGTGCATAATAATAAAAGTCACCAAGAACATAATATATAATGATATATATATATATTGATATATATATATATATATATATATATATATATATAGTCACTCATTGCTTTCTGTTTTGAGAACACTTTCCGAGATTATCCCATCACTTTAAGAAGTGCAATAAAAATGTTTAGTTTTAGATTTCTAGGTAATTCCAATGGGAGTTGTGCTTCAGCCAAAAGCTGGACAAGTTCAAGGGAGGAGTGAAGAGTGTGGGGCCCAACTAACAAATTCAACAGAAAACAGTGATTGTCCTGAGCTACAGAAGCACAGATCAGAATTTGGAGTAACTAAAATGTCTGGAATTTGCAGGAGAGTGTCTTAGTTAGCTTAGGCTGTTATGACAAAGTACCAAAGTCTGGATGGCTCAGACAGCAGGAATTTTTCTCTCAGAGATTCCAAAACTGGGAAGTCCAAGATCAGATGCCCACCATTTTGGTCTCCCAGTGAGAACCCTCTTCTTAGTTTGCAGATGGCCACTGTCTCATGGTGTCTGGTGTCTTCATGTTGGGAAAGGTGGTTGGAAAAAGAGATCTAATTTCTTCTTATAAGGCTTATAGGAACACTAATTCCATCACTGGAATTTTACCCTCATGACCTCATCTAAACCTACTTACTTCCCAAAGACCCTACAATTGTATAACATTAGAATGGTGGATTTGTGTTTTATTTCATAAGTTTTGGAGGAATGTAAATATTCAGTTCATAAAAGGAGAGCAACATAGAAGAAGGAGTTTTACAAAGGGAGTGTTGAGTATTTCTGTGGGTTTCAACCATTTCTGTGGTTTTACTGAGGACTGGCACAGCGCACAGAGGGTGTGACTTCTCAGAGGGTCCCTTGGGAAGGGTTGATAGTAGAACACAGGTGCTGAAGGTCAAGCAGTGCTAGAGGACGTGGGAGTTTCAGCTCTTTTGCAGTAAAGAGGTATTTTGGTAATGCCTCCTTAACAAGCTAGGCATTGGACTAAAATGTCAAAGTGTATATTCCTTAGCAGTCAGTACCTTTCCTATCACCCTTTTCAACCAATTTCCAGGAGACAAGGAAGCCTATGGGATTCATTGAACATGAAGTGTTAACTTCTCTCCTTAGCAGCCAAAACATGCTTTTTTTGAAGGGAACAAATAGCACATTTCTGTAGGCTTTGCAAAAGCAAAGATATTACACAGGTGCTTATGTTACCAATTAAAATATTACTATTTAAGAATGTAAAAACTATTAGCCAGTGGGTCAGATAAAAATAAGAGATGGACTACATATAGCCTGAAGGTCATAGTTTGCTGAACCCTGATTTTAAACATTATTATGCATTATCCATGAAATAAATAAAAAATAATCATTCAAGTCATGTTACTTGAGTTAGATGATCATGTGAAATACCTTGGTTGAGAAAGGCTTTAAGTAAGACCTATCTTAGAACCATCTTCATAAACAAGTCCTCAAAAATTTATTGGGACAACATTTTGGAGTTTGAGTCTTGCAAAGTTAGATGGGCTTAAGTTATACCTCGAGCTTTTTACATAGTCTTGCTAACAAATGATAGAGCAACACAACCCAAGTTTGAATTGTTCAATCAATAAATGAATTGTCTACCTGAGCAAAAATCAATTTATAGTCTTTTTATCAATTTATAGTCTTAAAGAAATATAACAATGCCTAGCCTCAATAGTGTACAACCACAATGTCCATTATAAAATGGAAAATATAATAGATATGCATGGAAACCCAAAAATTTAACTCATAATCAAGAAAAAAATCACTTAATATAAACTGATGTTAAGATGTACTACTCACAGCAGAAAAAGATGTAGCAGTAATTTTCACAGGTATCTTCAAAGAGAAAGATATGTAGATATCTACAAAGGAAATTATGGTTCTAATAGGTAAACAAGTCTTACTGCATTTGTGTTGTACTTTGTCCATTAGAACTTTATGACACTTACCATATGTTTCATTACTTGTTTAAAAATCATCTCCAATTGATACTAGAAGCACATCTAGAGGAAAAACTATGTTCTGATCATCCTTTTCTATACCTAAAATTTGAGCCTCATGCATGGTAAATACTCAGGATCCATTTAGTACAATGAAGTACAGAATTTGTTGTGACAGGTAAGCATACCAAATTTCTGAAGGGCACAAACTGGTGGAAGTTCTTCCATTAGAGTTATCCTATACATATTTGTATTTGCTTCTTATCATGCCTAGACCAAAGATAAAATAAGGCAGATACATTAGTCTGTATTTTAAATAGGTTTTAATTTTAATGTTGAATATAGAAATAAAACAACTATAATATAATTTGATAAAAGTGATTACAGAGATATGTGTAGGGTTTGAAGACAGAGGACATAGAAGGGGGCTCTTATATCACCTGGATTTTGGACTTCCTTTGGTCCCATTCCTTTGTATCCCCTGTTTGTACCCTTTGGAATGGGAATGTTTATCTTGTTTCACTGAATGTTGGAAGTGTTTAACTTTGTTTTCATTTGTACAGGGGCTTGCAGCTAAGAGTTTGCTTTAGATCTCAGGGGAAACTCAGGACTTGGATTTTTCAGTAGTCCTGAAACTGTTGGGACTTTGCCAACTCTTGGAGATGGACTAAACGTCTTTTGCATAAAAGATGTACGTGAGTCTTTGGGGTGGAAATGTTATGGTTCGTGTCTAGGTGGCCCCCAAGCCTCATGCAGTCATGGAGACAACTGAATCTAGCATTTGTGATTGGTTCATTATCTAGTGCTGGGATTGGTGGTGTGAGTGCTGCACCCACCCAGGGGCAGAGCCAGCGTACTATATAAGGGAGGGAAGAATGTGTGTTTCCTCCTTCTCTTCTGCCCTTTTGTTCTTGTTGCTTGCAGCCACCACGAATGGTTGCCCATCAGCCACAACACCCTGCCTTGGAGCCAACTGAGTATGGACTGAAACATCCAAAAAACTGTAAGAAATAAACCTTTCCTTCCCTAATTTTGGGCGTCAGGTATTTTGTCTCAACAATGAAAGAAAAGTAACTGAGACAGGCTGTCCTCAATCTCATGAGAATCCTCCTGCCTCAGCCTCCCTCATGCTGGAATTATAGGCATGTACCACCACACTCAAGCAAACAGCAATTGATCAGGCCCACTCTCTTTAGAACACAGCTCCTTCTTCCTATAGCTTTACTTGACCTTCTCCTTGAGGGTAACATAATCCTGCCACTAAATCTGATAATTCTCCATCTGGGGCTTTATAAAATATAGGAGAATTTACCATTAGCCTCCAGTAGATTCAGCATTGGTGTTTCAACAAGAGTATCAAGAAGGGTTCCATTCATTGCTTTTCATAAGGCGGATAGCCAGTGATAACTTTCTCTAACCAAATTTGAAATATAAAAGGACAAATTTTCGAGGAAGGAACTGCACAATGCAAACAGGTATGTGTAACAATGTTTGTAGGCGTTTGGTGTTTCTCCCTGTAGACATGCAGTTAACATTTGACAAGGTCAAAACTAGGAATCATAGGCAGTGGTAATATCATAGCAGGGTCAGGAGTCTAAACCACACCTATGAGATGTTCTTGAAGCTTTTCCTTAAAAAGCTATCTAGGCTATTCCACAATTCAAGTCTTTGTTTTGCCAAATCTTCTGTCTAATAAAGTATATTTTCATGTTCTATCTGTGTTTATTTCCTAGAATTGCTATAAAAAAAATCATCACAAATTTGGGTGGCTTAAAAAAGCAGAAGTTGCCAGGCATGGTGGTACATATCTGTAATTCCAGTACTAAGGAGGCTGAAGCAGGAAGATCATTGTGAGTTCGAGGCCAGCCTGGGCTACATAGTGATTTCAAGGCCAACCTGCACTACATAACAGGGCCCCGTCTCAAAAAAAAAAAAAAAAAATCAGAAGTACATTATGTTACAGTTCTAGAGGCTAGAAATCTGAAACAAGATTCCAACAGAGTTGGTTCCCTTCGTGGTCTCAGAGGGAGAATTTGCTACATGACTTTCTCTTATTTTCAGGTGATTGCTAACAATGTTTGGCATTGCTTGTTTTGCAGGTGCTCTACTCCCATCTCTGCATCAGTCATTGGATTGGGCCCTCAATGAGTGCAACTTTACCCACTGTGATTTAATCTGTAATGACTCTATTTCCAAATACGGTCCCATTCACAAGTACTAGAGTTTAAGGCTTGAATACATATTTCAAGGAGACACAAATTTGACTCACACTACCATTCTTTTAAAACTCAGTGTAGTAGCACCTCAGATCAGATGTACCCAATTCAATTTTGCCAGGTAGGGCTGCTTACCCTTTTTCTGTACTCCTTCTGAACCTCTGTCACCTCCAAGTATATTTTGTGGCACTCATAAACTTTATCACATTTAAGTATCAAAAATATTCTATATCAGTTAGGCACTCTTTGCATCTTCTTTGTCCCATTCCAGTCACCTTAAAAGGGATCTCTACTTGTGTTGCAATTTTTTTTTGTTGTTCTAATCAGGGTAATTGGTAGAGGAGCAAAATAAGCAGAATCTAAGGCAGGTGGCCAAATTGACTTGCATTAGAGAAGGAATGAACCATTCCTAAGCATAATAATATATTCAGAAGTCAAAGGAAAGATGGGGGAGTGGATCTGAAACTCCCTTGAGATTCAACACAATATTGTGTCTCTTCTGCAATCATTAATGAACAACAGAGTCCCTAGATCATGGCAGGTAAATTATTCAATAGAGATATTAATTTGCCATTTTTTCAGACCATTGAAAGGTTTTGAAGCTATGAGAGTAGAGACACAGGAAGATTTGTGTCTTAGAAAGATCACTGTTGTAGAACTCGGGGATTTGTAAAATTATATCCAGGGGCTCTAGGACTCTGACTCTTCATCTTTTTCATAGATGGTGTCTGGTCTTAATGTCAAATATTTCATCTTCCTAGAATTATAAAACTTCACAAGAAAAACATCAGATGAACCTAAACTGTGAGAAATTCTACAAAACACCTGACCAGTGCTCAAAAACTATCAAAGTCATCAAATGCAAGGAAAGTCTGAGAAAATTGTCTGGCACTAGATGAGGCTAAGAGAGCACCACGAAAGCACTGTAATATCTGGAGCAGGCCCCTGAGATAGAAAAAAGATGTCAAGGAATAACAGGTGAAATCTGAATATTCAGCAGTATTTCTTTTAATATCTTGAGGTTCTTATCTAAAAGTCAGGGTCATCATTTATCAAGGGTCACTTTATAAGACCATGTAACTGTGATGTTCAGCAGCGGCCTCTAAATTCTTAAATTTCTAAGACCAGTACTTGTTCAGAGAAAACCTAGGAATTTGTCACTTTTTGCATGTTATTCACTGTGTCAAGTCAGAACGATACAGCTTTTAGAAAAGACTACTATTCTATTATTACCAACATGTTATAAAAGAAAGTTCCTTTTAACAACCCAAAATGGAAAGAATAAAATAAGATTAAAGAAAAGCCCTTTCATTGAATGCTTATCTTTATGAAAACCTTTTCTGTGGTTGTTATTGTTCATGGGGTGAGGCAGACTGGCCCAAATGGTTTCCTGGATGTGCACCAACATCTAGGAACCATTGGGGTGAGGGGTGTGCCTGAGTTGGTGCTAATCCCAAGGAAGTCACTGGAAAGGCTCTCCGTTTTGTTTTGATTTTAATATACTATTCCTATGAGGTGCTTCCTTACAACTTAGCTGTGTTTTCTTTTAAAAAGAAAGACTTTTGAAGCTAATAGTAATGCATTTTCTTCTTAGAACATCACAGTTTACTATGGACCTCTTCCTTTGCTAGTTGTGAGAGCCTGATGGAGCTGCCTCCTCTCCTCAGCCTCTCTCTCCTCCAGCACAGTAGAGCTTATGATGCTGTGGAAGGCACCCCTGAGGTGGACCCGATGACCCTGGCTCCTGGCATTCATGCTCTTGAGTAATCTACCCTTCTGGGCAGGTCTGACCTAGTTAGTGATTCTCTTTTACCAAATAGAACATGCTAAGGGTTAACAGAGTGTCACCAGTGATTGTGGAATCCGAAGAGGCTACACCACCCACCCACTTCCTTGCTGATGTACTGAGGGAAGCCAACCATGCTGTGAGCTGCTTTATGGTGGTGCTCATGTGGCAATAAATCAAAGGGGACCCCAACCAATTTAGGAGGCCTCTTGCAGCTATGTTCGTGACCTTGGAAGCAAACTGTTCCCTAGACAAGCGTTTGGCTGAAACCACAGCCCAGACCAACAGCAAGACAAGTTCTTGCCAGTTCTTGGTCCTGAGATATCCAGTTGGGCTGCTCCAAGTTTCCTCAGCTGCAGAAATGATTAGGAATATTTGTTGCTTTAAGCTATTACATTTTGGTGTAATTTATTATATGGCAATAGGTGGCTAATACATATGCTTACCTTGCAAAATTGTTGTGATGAATGGGAAAATGGGCTTAATTAGATTAGATATGCTAATGAACTCAAACATGGAGCAGGGAGCACAGCACAGAGTCCATGAAAGGCCGTCTACAGACATCAGCTCCTCCTGCCTTCCCCTCTCAAATGAAAACAATCACACCTGTGTCTTTGTGAAAATATTTTGAAAACTATAATGGACTATGCAATTATAATAAGTGCAGTAATGTAAGATATTACTATAATAGAAAAGAAACATGGTTGCTTTAAAAGCTGTTTGCAGTTTATTCTAGTTGGCCCAGAAGGAAGGCAAAAATTTCTCTGAAGAACAAAGCTGCTCTTTTGGTTGGACAGGAAATAACCTAAATAAGTAAGTATGATTCAGAAAGAGAAAATAATTCAATGAGACCTGGACTTCAAAACAAGAATTAATCTTGATCATATGGGATCCCTTGGGGGAGCTTCGGCAAGCTTGGGGAGGGCATAGTTTCTCCACAATACATGAGATGGGGCCTCATACAACTTAATGTGTATGTTAAGAGAAAACATGTCTCTAGAAAGAGGACAGGCCTGGGGGCACAGAGGCAGAAGTATGTGGCTGACACGGTGTGTGCAGGACTGAAATTTGGCCCTGCAGTACTGCTTAGAATTGAGTTTGGAGCAGAATTTACAATGTATGTACAAAGCAAATTATTGTATCAGTACTCAGGAAATGTCTTTTATTCCAAAGCAGCCAGGACAATCAGGTTTATAATAAATGCTTTTTTGCTGCATCTCATTTTACTTGTATTGATTCTTAATTAATCTTAATTAAATTATTAATCAATCATTAAGTATAACTAATAAACACTTGTGATTCTTTGGGTATTTTTTCTCTCTCACACTTTTTTTTTTTTTAGCGTGAATGAAAACCAGTAAGAATCCAGCAGAGTACATAAAATAAAGTACTTGCCTACCCAGTTTCAGTGTTTTGCCTACAGATCGGTCCATGTCTCTCCCAATCTAGGACAAAATCTAAGCTGGTGGGTATAGTATTCAAGACCTCTCATCATCAGCCTCTTGAAAGTGTCTCCGATCTCTTCTCACCCAGTCCTTATCTCTCCCACAACCTAATCCAGCAACTCAATCTGCCTGAGTTTCAGGATTCATTCTGCCCTTTCAGACTTCTCTGCCTGTGACCCATCATGCATATCATCCTCAGCAACCCAACTGCAAGGTCAAATGTACACAGAAGTTTCCTCCATCTTCATCAGTCCTTCCTTCCAGCCTCTCATGTCCCGGGTTATCTGTTTCCACAATTGCACTTGAATTTGAGAACAGCAGCTGTTTAGAATCACCACTCGCTAGTTGTGTGACCTAGGGCAAGTACAGTAACTCTTTGTGCTAGTCAGTTTTCCGGCACTATAACAAAATACCAAAGATAATTAACTTACAAAGAGAAAGGATCTATTCTGGCTTCTAGTTTTAGAGGTTTCAGTACATGATTGGCCTTACTGGTTTGGGTCAGTGGCAAGGCAGCACATCATGATGGGAGGGAGTGGTGAAACCAGGAAACAAAAAAGAAAAAGAAAAAGAAAAAGGCCAGTGTTCTAACATTTCCCAAGAGTGCCCCCTTGGAAACCAAGTCTTTAACACATTGTAAACACTCAACATCCAAACTAGTCTAGCTCTTAGATTCCTCACTTGAAAAATGAGGATTGTAATAGTGCCATTGGTACTGATATATTGTGAGACTGAATGAGTCAATACTTCTAAAGCATTCAGAAGAGTGCCTAGCACAAACTAAGTGGACAATAAATATAAATTATTATTTTAATTATTAATTCAGTTTTTTATTTATTTGATTTTGAACTCCTTGAAATTATGGAAGATGAAATGTCCACCACATAGAATTTGAATATACATTTTATGCTAATGAAAATTTTAATTTAGGTAAAATGTGCATGTGCAAACAAATTGTTTTAAATTAAATTTTTCTGCAGCTATTGATTCCTTGGTGAACTGTTAATATGCCCAAATGTTACAAAAATGAACTAAATTTGTTTCTTGATATTCCATATCATCTATCAATGATAATATAATAATAAAATTCCATTTTTGTTTAAAACACAATTTTTGTGAAAATGCAGACTGCAAAACACAGTGCCCACAGTCCATGGAGAAACAAACAAAGTGCTCCTTAATTTTTTTTTCATGTAAACAAAACATCAAATTTAATTTGCATCTGAATCAAAAAGAGTTTGTTTTGTTTCACTTCTTAAGATTTTCATTAAAAACAGAATATGGCTTTTAGGAAGGATAATTAAATGCAGCTGAAATTCAGGTGATAGAGATGAAGAATTTCATAATAAAACACCCTAGCCTGATCCTCTCTTTCTCTAAGTTTAGAAATCACTGTCCATGGAAGACAGAATAGGATCTTCTGTTAAAGTATCCCTAAGACCAAGGATTTCGAACCTAGAATTTTCACCTTCAAATAAGTTGACCTTGACTCTTTAGGAATATATAATTCCCAGTCCCTTTCCTGTTCCCTCCTTCTCACCTCTTTCCTGGAGAAACACTGTAGATCTATTTTCTCTTTTCTTTCCTTCTTTCCTTCCTTCCTTCCTTTCTTTCTTCCTTCCTTCTTTCTTTTTTTTTTTCTCCTTTACTTCCCTTTCTTGTTTTTTATTTATGTAGTGTATTTTTGAGAGAGGAAGTTCTCAGCATAACACTGAACCAACTGATAGAACAGCAGAAATGATTAGCGAAGACATAAACCACCCACATTTTCACACAAATTGACAACCTTTTCCCTGTGCTGGTGAAATTCCTGTCCCATCAGGACATTCCTGGTCCCACTCAAGTCATGGACATCTCTTTCTGCACTGGCTCCTGTCCTCCTGGTGCCAAAGAGGCTCATATCTCCCATTTTAAAAAAGAAAAGTTTCATTTGTCTCTTCCACCTCCTAAAGCTATCATGAAAATTTTTTTCAGAGTCGAGTTCCTGGAATATGTCACTTAATATTTTTGTCCTTTTTACTGCCCATTTTATCCATGACTCTCTAAACTTCATTGTCTACTAAAACCAATCATCTAGAGCAACTGTTCTTGAATTGGGAGAAATAATCAAGTTCTCTGAGATTCTGGTGGAAGTTAAGGGCCATCCTTCTTGGAAGGGATATATATATATATATATATATATATATATATATATATATTTTTTTTTTTTTTTTTTTACATAAAAGAACTTTTTCATATACTTTTAGGGATTGAAAAACTTTATGAAACTTAAACACGGGCCTCTAAGGACCAAAACTGAGGACCCTTTGCTCTATAAGATCACAACTGTCTTTTAACAATTTTCATTTCCACTCATGAATGGTTTAGGGGAAGGACTAGCAACTGGGGTTCAAACCAAGAACTTGAGTTTATATCCTACTTGCTAATGGAATGACCTTAGCCAAATTATAGTGTCTCTGAACGTCTATGTCTTCACCTATTAAAATGAGGATGATAATATCAAGTTCAAAGTCTGTTGTGGGTAATCCATGCAATGACATGCAAAAAATACCTTAGATCGTATTTCACACTGATGTCCCACCCAGAAAAACCTTCAGATTCTCCTTTAGTGATCTAGTGTCCTGCTCTCTTGCCAGCTTCCTTACTGTTCCTTCTTTGTTTAATTCATGACTGATATTTCCCCTGGTGCTCTAGATAAATACTCCCCAAGGCTGAATCCTTGGTATCCATTGTCAGTCCTCACCTCTTGCCAACCAGATCTGAGCCCCTGGTCTTCCTGTTCCCAGTTCTATCTGCAATGTCTTACTTCCAGCATGACTAAAATTCAGTGCAGTAAACTCCCAGTTCCCCTCTCTTTCCCATGTGGGTTCCTCCCTGTTGATTTTTCTCTATTTTTCCATTATCCCACCAGTGCTCAGGGCCCTGGAAGCCTCAGGATGTTCTCTGCCTCATTCCCTACACAACAAGTCACTGGAGTCCTTTCAGATGCCTTCTCTCAGCCCTTTCTTTTCATCTTCATTTCCACTGCCCTTGCACCTCATGTCAGAGCTTCACTTTAAGGCTCCCATGGCTCTTCCTCTCTCCCATCCATCCTGGATGGCACTGCACTACAAGAATAATCCCTTGAAATTGCCTCTTGTTTCCTTCTCTGTCCCATTTCCCCATTGCCTGTTGTTCTGAATCCAAGTTCCTCTGCCATTGCCTGCTCTGCTGAACTCAGCACATTACCAGTTGGGTTGGGGAGTAAAATGATTGGTAAAATTGATCACAAACTTTATTGATGCTTTGACATTCAAGTACTTTTCAGAAATAGTCAGTGGAGAAAAGATAGACTTTCAGCAAAACAATAGAAAGGGATCATTAAAAATACTAACAACTAATGTCTTTAAGACAAAGCAAATAAAATTTCTGAAACTTGAAGAATTTGAGCTACAGAAGTATATTGTGGTTTGCTAAAATCACTGCCACCTGGCATCTGTACAATTCACCAAGGAAGGACTAAGACAGTACCAACAACACAGCCCAAAACACCAACGCCCCTCCAGATTACAGTATGCCTTGTGGAAATGCTAGCAGCAAATCTGATTTGGGACTATTGGCTCCTCAGCCCCAGTCCTGCTTGGGACAAGAGGTCTAAAGTAGAAACCTGTGTGAACTCAAGGAGCAACCAAAGAGAACAGGGGAATGGAGGTTCTGAATAAATGTGTAAATTTAAACATGTGCTCTTCATGTACCTTAGAAAATCTGGGGAGAGCAGCCATATTGACTCCCCTGTAAATCTGTCCAGTTTCTGTGTCCTTCACATGATCTTGACTGACCATTCCAGGCCTCTGTGTCCTTTCCTCTCTGAATTAATAGGATCTATTGCCTAACCCAAAGGTTTCCCAGACTTTCTCTATTCAGTACCCTAAGTCTTCAGTTTTTTTTTTTTCATGGTACTCATAGGCCAAAAGAAATACTTAAGAGCTCCCACTATTAAGTTCAAATGGTTCTCCACTGGAGTTACATCCCAGCAAACCCACATAAGATGAAAATCTTGTGACTCAAGATGCATTTTGAGTTGTATGTGCTGTTGCATGCCTGTAATCCCAGCACTCTGGGAAGTGAAGGCAGGAGGATTGCAAGTTCAAGCACAGCCTGGGCAACTGAACAACTTAATGAGATTCTGTCTCAAAATTAAAAAAAAAAAAGAATTAAGGATGTAAGTCAGTGCAAAGGCCCTGGATGCAAACTCTACCCAGATCTCTGGGGTGTGGAAGGATGTATTGAGTACACCTAGTCTACAGAAACTCCCAGATCAGCAACCTTGTCCACTATAGAATATTCCTAGTTTAGTCCTTGTGATCAACTGGCTAACTGAGAGCTGGTGCTGGGGGCCATTGCCTAGCATCACAAGAGAATATGATAATGCATTTCACTGGCCCTTGAAAAGATCAAAATTGAAAATAAGATTTCTACTAAATGAAGATCCTTTGTGTGTCATCATGAAGTCTAAAGATTGTAAGTCAAACCACCATTTATCAGGGAATGTCTGTAGTTAACACGCAAGCAAGTTAGTAAGTTATCAAGCCATAAGAATGCCACAGCTATTTGAGGGGTAGAGGAGTGCAGATAAATTGGATGAAATTTGCCACTTTAAATATTAGCCTCATATAACCACAATGATTTGTAAGTGGGATTGGGCACAGCACAAATTCTCGGACTTTGTACCCCTCCACCCTCATTGCTTGTTCCAGGTAGATTTTGCATTTGCAAAAAATGCACAATATTTGCATTTTTGTCACAGTATCTGCCAAAGAATCCAGCTGTGCAACGATATGTTAAGATCTAAAAGGATGTGGTGTTGAAACTATAAACTACCTCAAATTAAAAGATCACATGGAAGATGATGAGTTTCATTGTATTTTGTTTTACATTTTTAAAAACATCCCATGGTGCCCCTGTGAATTCACTGCAGCATCTGGGATAGCTCAGCATAGTTTCAGGATCCAATCCTTTGCCATTCACAATTTAATCATTGGCCAGGAACATTGGCATCAACTGGGAATTTATTTCTATCTTATTCCCAACACATAGATCTACTGGGTCAGAGTGTAAATTTTAACAAGAGGTTTAAGCGATTCATGTGCATACAGCAGTTACAGAATCATGGCATAAGCCAGTACTTATCAAGTAATCATATCTTAGTGTTGTGAGATTGCTTATTATTTGTATTTTTAATTCTTGCATTAGTTATTTTTTCTGTGCGAACTTCCCAATAGTAAAGTAGGTGGAAGGCAGAGTTGTCATTATGCTTTGTGATCCCCCAGAAGTGTTCAGCAGAGAGTCTTACATGGAATAAGAGATTCAAATGTCTGCTGAATGAGTGGACCCAAAATCTAGATCTGCCACATATCCCAGACAGTTATTTGTGCAAGAAAATTATTGACCAAGCCAGATAAAGGCAAGATTTCAAAGACACTGACCACATTCTTAGCAGGTTTGGATAAAGATGGCATTTCTAGGACTTCAGGTTTGATGTTAGCTTTTTAAAACTGACACATCTGATGACATGGGTCATGGCAAGAAAAGAACTATGGCCTGATGTTCAATCTGAAAAAGAAGATAATTGTGTTTTAGAGATCTATATCCACAACTACAGTAAAATGACTAAACACAAATGAAGGTAGAGTATAAACTGTTAAAGGTTAGATAGACTACATTTCCTGAAAATATAATGCACTAAGTATTCCAAAATAATGTTGCCATTTATTAATTGCACTCACGAATCATTTGAATGCCAAGATCTGCATGCATACAAAATGTCATGGAAATTGGATTCAATTCTGTTCGAAACAGCTGTCTCCACTACAGCCAAACTGAATGCACCAAGTTCTTGGGAACAAATTTAAAAGGAAAAGAAAGCAAAACTTTGCTTTGTGGGAGAGTTCAGGTTTGTCTAAAAGCCACAAGCCTTCTAGGCATGTATTTTCCCCTCACAGGTCTTTTTCATATGGAGCATCTCATTGGCTCACAGAGATGAAGCATCATGCCAGCCAACTCGAGGCCTCCCTTAGATTCTCTGTGGCTGGCTTAGTCGGTCTCCTCATTACAAACCACCCTTCTCAGTCCAATGAGCCACCTCCTAGATGGGGGAGGGAAATGTGGAGAATTCAGATAGAAACACAGAATAAAGCAATCTTGCTGGCCAGTAGATCTTAGTCGCTGACATACGTGCTTCACAAGTACTCTCAGTTCCAGCTGTGCAGCAGCCCCCAACTCTGCTTTCCCAACACCCCCTTGGCTGCCATGGGTGACTGCAGCAATCTTTGTTTCATTCTTACCCCCAACACAACGTGATGCTTAATTTTGATTGTCAATTTGATTAGGCTGAAGGACACCTAGCAGATTAGTAAAGCTCACTTCTGGGTGTGCCGCAGAGCTGTGACCTAGGAACTATATCTGTTCCCTGACCTTTTTCACTCACTAGCTCTTCCCCTGTGCTCTCCTTCCCATCTGCTATAAAGTTAGCAACTTTCCTTTGCCAGGCCCTTTCACCATGATGTTTCTGCCTTGGAACCAGTCAACATGGTCTGAATCTATGAGTTAAAATAAACCTTCCACTTTAATGTTATATAGGTCAGGAATTTGTCCTGTCCAGTTCCATACAACTCCTGGAGTAATCTCTAAAATAAGACCAAAAAGACCCCATCACTCCCTTGCTCAAAATCATCAAATGAATCATGAGCATTAAAATACAATTCAAAGCCTTCCCCATAGCCAACCAGATTTATAAGATCTGGCCTCTGTCTCCTTCTTACATCTCATTTCATACCACTTTCTGCTCCATTCACAGCATTGCAGCTGCTCTGGTGTTCTTATCTGGAATACACCAAGCTTCTTCACTATGCCACAACTTGCTCTAGCTATACTTGCTACCTGAAATAATAGTAAGCCTTAGATCTGTGCCTAGAGAACTATTTTTCATCTCTTAGGTCCAGCAAAGGCTTTCCATCAGAGTAGTCTGCCCGACTACCTACCCTACATAACTGTAGATGCTCCCAACAAACTCATCCTTCTCTATATGCTGTCACCCATCGCATTATCTTTATACACTCACCCCATTGCATATAAATTTGCCAATGCTAGTGTCATAAATCATGTTTCCCCCAATGTGTGGATGATTAATGGGATCAGGGACCTTATCTGTTTTATTTCTGCCCACATTCCTTGTCCAGATCCAAATAACTATTGGCTTCTGACACAACAGAGAGCCAGCTAATGATAGAGCCAACGCTGGGACTTGGTGTCCTAGATTTGAGTCCACTGCTGTTGGTTTTACAATTCCTGGCTGTTCATTCAAATGAAAATTATTCTCCTCAAAAAATTGTTCAAAAGAAATTCAGATGACTCTGAGTCAGCGATCCTCCATCATTGGGTATGAAAATGTACTATGAGATTCATTGCTCAAATCTTCTGTTCAAAGACTTCTCCCCTTCCGTAGACTTCCTGCAGATAGTAACATGCTAGTTGGTTTAGACTTCAAGGTGGAAGATTTTTTTCCCCCAAGTTTCTTCTTCCACTATTAAATCTGTTGACGAAATTAACATATCAGATGGAACAACAAAACTAGAAATAACTTAGATCTCTGAAGATAATTTATTCATTAAATTAGAACTTTTAAATACAGGCAAAAGAGAAAATAACTATTATTAAAATGTTCTAACCAAATTGCTGCTTATCTTACACTATGCTAATTAGTAACAGCACCCAAAATTCACTCTTCCACAACAATCAGAGAAAATCGGAGATTATAGAAAGGCTATGGGGGATGGGGGAGGGTTGCTACTAGTTATAAGAAAGGCTGAATAATTTCCATTAAGGCTTGAGTTCAAATTCCATCCTCGGGCATTTGTGCTCAGATTCTAAGTACTTCTCTCCCCCATCCTTCTGAGTACAGCCCCTCAGTGTGTGCATGGCAGGGTTAGATCCCCTCCAACCCATTCTCTGCATTGCAGACTCAATGGTTTAAGAAAGCACAAATCATATCAACCAGACCCTTGAAGTCTTTCCATTGCCCTTAGGAGAAAAATACAAACCCCTCACCATGAATGGCCAAAGCCATCACAGTACCCCCTGCCGCTTCCTGAGCTTTATTGGTGCCCTGTGTTGTCTGCCTCACAAAACACTGGCCAGTGCTCCACCTGAGAGTTTTTGCTGGATTCATTATTTGCTCCAAAATGTTGGAAATGCAGCATTATACGCCAATCACTTGTTCAAGTCCTAACCTCTAGTGTGGCTGTATTTGGACACCTAAGATTAAGTGAGGTCATAGGAACAGGATGCTGATCCAATAAGATTAGTGTACTAATAAAATGTGACATCGCAGGGCAAGCTCATTCTCCCTCTCTCTCTCTCTCTCTCTCTCTCTCTCTCTCTCTCTCTGTCTCTGTGTGTGTGCGTGTGTGTGTGTCAGTTTGTGTGTGTGTAGTTCTTCTCTCTCCACATATACACAAAGAAGTCACTGAACACAAAGTGAAGAAGAGGCCTGCTAAAGCCAAGAGACCCCTCAGAATAAAACTTACTTTGTTGGTACCTCAATCTTTGGCTTCTGTTTTCCTGAACTGTAAGAAATAACTTCTGTTGTTTTAAGCCACCAAGTCTATTGTATTTTTATAGTGGTTTAAGCTAAGAGATCATAAATAATGTTGAAATGCAATATGAAAATAGTAGCAGCAGCGTACTTCTTTGTGTACTAGGCATTGTGATAACCATTTCATATGCATGACCTTATAATCTTCAAAGCTACTCATAATAAAAACTATTATTGTCTCTATTCTACAAATAAAATAACTGAAGTCCAGAGAGATTACATCTTTCTTTAAACCTGAAGGTGAGAAAGGCTGAGTGATATAAATGAGTTTTAGCTGTCTTGTGATGTGTTAAGGAACAGGGATTACTACTTGGCTCTGTCTGATTATGTGTCAGTTACATTTGCTTTCTATGTGACCCATTACCTCCCTTTAGGAAAATTAAAATCCTGTTATCCCTGGAGGGGCTACTTGAGGACCTTAGGATACTTTTCTTAGAGATATGAGAAGGAGTAGGTTTATTTTCAAATGTGTATTTAAGCAAGAATATTCGAACCATTGGCAGAGAGTTTCATAAAAACAACTTCACCCCAATATATAAAATAACTTTCTAACTGGGTGTGGGGATTGGAACCTCTCTTTATGAGTGGGCTTAAGAGGAAACTCAGAAATTAACTAAAGAGCAGTAATAGAAATGATCAGGGAGCGAGCGGTGGCCAAACCCGACAAGCTCTTACATTCCATCCAGCTCCAGGAATAGATGACAGTTGGTTTCCACTACCAAAACATGACTTTATTATGATAGGTACAATCACAAGAGTTGGCAAAACACAGAATCAGTCCTCAACCAGTCACACCAGCTTGGTGAATGTGCTTCCATTTTTTCTGGCACTATTACAGTTAACCATCATTTTACAGAATGCCTGGGCATAGTTACAATAAAAATTGCACTTTTGTCACTCTGAGTCACTCCACTGGTGAGTTGGTAAAGCTCATTGCAATTCTTGGGCATTTGATCTTCTCCTCTTGCCTTCCAAATCCCAAAACAGAATGATGAGCTACGACAAGACTCAGGAAGGAAAATTACACTCTAGTTTTAATTTCCAATAAACAACATCATAGTTGTATTTTTTTAAGAGTAAATGAAGAGTATTGGAGAAAGAAGGAGGGAATTCTAGTTCATTTTGCCAACTTAGTCATTTTCCAGAAGCATTTTCCTTCTCTTGTTTTCTCCTTACTGAATTACTCAAATGGCTAAGCTCTTGTTCTTCCAATATACCCATGTAACACTGGACAATTTCTTTCACTTTTCATTTAAAAATGGGCAATAAACTCGAATAGACATTTCTTCAAAGATAATATACAAATTCCCAATAATAAAGATGCTCAATGTCATTAACCATAAAGAAAATTCAAATTGAACTCATAATGAGGCAACACTCAACACTACTAGAATTATAAAATAGATAACAAGTGTAGATGAGGATACAGAGAAACTAGAACTCTTACACTACTAGTGGAAATGTAAAAGAATATAAGACCTTTGGAAAACATATTGACAGTTCCTCAGATAGATACCATTATGACCCAGCAATTTCATATATTACATAGAGTTTTTCTAGAAAATTACCATATTCATATTACTGTAAGTACTTATATAGTCTTCTATTTTATTCCTAGATAAAGTATCCCCCAAAACTCTTTAAGGAGTATTTCTTGAAGGTGCTTTTATAAAACCACTGTATTTATTAAATTATTTCAATGTTACTAGAATATTTTTTACCTTTTATGTCTTGCTTTTCTCCAAATACTAAATTTTAGTAAGACCGTCCTCTATTCACTTATTTTAAAACTTCTTTTGTTTCTTCCATGGTAGAACTTCCACTTTATACTAGTAGAAAAAGGCTTCATTATGAATTTTAGCATTTGAGTTTTGTTTATGGATCACGTATTGTGTGTCACCCTCAATGAGGATTCTTTGTCATCATTTAAAGTCTGTTAAGTAATTTCAGTGCTTCCTCAAACAGCAAAACTTAACACCTGTGAATTTTTCCTCAACTTTCTCTAGTTTGATAAATAAAGAGAATGGGTGTTTTATAGTAGAAAAATTCTGAATGGAAAAATAGTAAATCCATTCTTAGCCCGTATATTGTGAACAGCCCCCAAAACACTTTACCTCCCAGCCTTTAATAGTTTTAAAACATATGGTCAAATTTAAATTTGGACTTTATTCCTTTGGTGAGTATTATAGCATCAAAACATTTCTATAAACATTTATACAAGACTAAATGGGATTGTCACACTAGAAAGACTGTACTCAGGTGACTAGAATAGGCCACTTATGACTTTCCCAAGTGTAATACAACAACTCTGTAATGTGTATTTCACTTTTTCTACTTGCACACATTCACATATGTGTTGTGGTTTATGTCTAAATGTATCCCGAAAGGCTCATGCAGTCCTAGGAAGACAGACCTTTTCAGAGGTAGCTGGATCTATAGAATCTGTTGTTGAGATTGATTCATGGTCCAATGCTGGGGTTAAGCGTGTGAGTGCTACACCCCACCCCAAGGTGGATAGCCTGTGTACAATATAAAGTGCAGAAAGTATCTTGCTTTCATTGTCTTTTGCTGCTATAAACTGTTGTCCCTCTGCTAAGTGCCACCTTGCCTTTGAGTCAGCCAATTATACACTCCACAAACTGTGAGTTACATAAACCTTTCCCCCTTTAACTTTGAGAGTCAGCAATGAGAAAAGTAACTAAGACAATATGTATTTTAACTTCAGATGTATTTTAAAAGAATCAAGAATAACTGTATCAAAATTCTTTTAAATAAAATTTTTTCTTGAAAAGTAAAAAATACTAAGGAGTTTGGTGGGAAGGTGAAAATAAGTAAATAAATATTGGCACGTACTTAAGACAAAATATCCATTTTGTTTTTGGGAAAAAGAATTGTTAGAGATTTTAAATTATCTGAAACTGAACACACAGGTTATATTTGGGTATTAAAATGTATACTTGAGAGCTAAAATGCAAAAGTGATTCTATCCAATTTGCCTTATAGTGAGGTAATCCAAATTCCTGGCCTTGTGCTTCCCTGGAGGAACTTCTTCCATTATAACCCTCAAGGCCTCTCTTGTTTCTCTTCCCGACTCAGGAACAGCTTATCTGGTGAATTTTGAAAAAGAAACACCACGTGTGTTTTGAAAAAGAAACACCACGTGTGTAATTCCAGCACTCTGAAAGCCTGATCCAGGAGGCCCCCAAGGTCAAGCCCAACCTGGGGAACCTGGAAACTTGGCAAATTATACAGATCTATCACAAAATGCTGTTGTTTTAGGGGTCAGTGCCATGTTGGACAGGCACCATACTGAGCCTGGCAGAGTCTCACAGGAGCAGAACCCATCACTGCCAGACATCCCTCTCTTTCTGTGTTCCATTTTCCTGACTCACAATTTTCCAGATCTTGGGGAAAAGTCGGGAAAAGAAAGGCCACCTCTACTGCCCTTCTACCTTTGCTATCTTAGCCAATGGTTTCCTTGTCATTTAAAAAAAGAACTTGTATATCAAAAGACATGCTTCAGTGACTCAATTTTGTACCAGGCAACTTCCCATTAGATGCTTCCTGATCAGCAGCAGGAGATCCATTAAAACTAAATAAAACAAATAAGAAAGGACACATTTTAAGAATCAAAGCAGATGAAACATTACAGAAATGCCACCACCATTTTCAAGGTCCAGTGCCTCTATATAGTGAGTCCCTGATTCTTTACAATGGTTCTTGAAAAATTAATTGCTTAATCACGGTGAAAACATGGCTGTAAGTAATATTAATTAATTTTGCCTTGGGCTTGCATTTTTGTTCTTCTACCACACTAAGAAGAGACAATCTTCAAAGGGATATTACAGCAGGCTTCCAGCCCCTCTCCAGTATTCCCTGGCTGACTTCACAAATTCTCCTTCTATTCCAGAGCTCAGAACAGAAGTAACCCCTCTTTGAAAGGAACTATGTTG
>RJWM01017811.1:0-42194 GCA_004363535.1 Dasyprocta punctata | reverse complement strand
GGTGGAGAGTGTCTTTAGTAGTGCTTGGCCTACTGTGTGTCCATGCTTGGGTGAGTAAGAGTCATTTATAGTATAGTTTTGAATGGGAAAGATGATGTCCATGGAGTCTTGCTGCCGCCAAGTGACATATTCTGTTTTGTTTCTTTTGGCTGGGAATTCCCCTGTGGGATTCCCTGACACTTGGTGGTTGCTTTTTACTCCCTGGCATCACTCTATGCTTTGGCATTCTCTACCCTGAGTGTAATAGCTCCCCTGATCATAGCAGCATTGGATAGTCATGCACGCTGGATCTTCTTGTCTATCAGCAGTCATATTCTTTGGTAGACTTAATATTTGGCAATGCTGTTTTCAGCTGAGAGCAGTCATGACTTGGGCCCTTTACCTTTTCTTCTTAACTCTTTTCATCCCAGTATTTAAATTTATGAATAGTAGAAGCCAAAGGTCGCCTAAGCATCTCCAAAAAGATTCATTACCTGATGATAATGATGTCTAAGAAAGAAATACCAGGTGCTGCTAAGGTGGCGTGTTTAGTGGTTACTTACACATTCATGGCTTAGGGCTACAGAAAAGCTTTGTGATGGGGCTGTGCTCTTAAGGGCAGCACTTCCAGGTTTAATTCATGCATGCAATGCCAGGAATTGAATGTTTTTTAATGGGTAGTTCTCAGAGACTCCTGCTGTGCTTCCTTAGTAGGAAACATCATTCCTTCTCCCAGGTTTGTGCTGGTCTTGCATTCTTTGGGGGTTCTCTTCTAAAGCAAATATCTTTGCTTTTAGAAGTGTCCTGATGGGATAGAATAGAAACTTGGCTTCAGTGATTACTGTGCTTAATTATTAGTCATAAAGCTGCTTGGGCTTAACATTGGTCTCTGGTGAAAATGGAGCCCTAGTGGGTTTGGGGAATTGGCTAAGTTTTATGTTCCTTATTCTTATGGGGATGAACTTGTGGAGGTTTGTAAGGTGTAAAAACCACTTGAGCTGCGTGTTTCATTCTCTGAATATAAAGTGTTCCCCTTTTTGCCCCACGAGAACTTCCCACCAAAAGGTTTGAGATCAGCTTGAAAGTACAAATTTTCAGGACTGGAAAGTTTGGCTTAATGTTCACTATAATACTTAATTTATTAATATTATTCACTTACATGTGTAAAATCAGTGTTGGTTTTTTGAACTCTTATAGCACATTAGTCAGTTTTTTTCAAATACGCTTTTTTGACATCATGTTGATTATCATTGGAACCACTTTTTAGTTCTCTAACACAGCAGTCCAGAACATTTCATTGGGATACAGCTTTTTTTTTTTTAATCTTAACATTTTTTTCTAACTTACTATTTTGAAAAAGAGTCAAACTGATAGAAAAGTTGAAAAGTTCAAGTTTCTTCCATTGGAAGAATGGAATAAAGACTGTTTGCTTTACCCAAATTCACCAATTTGTAGCATTTGATCACAATTATATTTTTTCCTTTTTCTGTATCAATATATACACATCACCTGCTTACACACTTTTTTTTTCTGACTGTTCAAGAACGGGTTGCATATGCCATGCTCTTTATTTCACTGAGTATTTTTAAAGAATAAGGATATTCTATTAAGTAATCATACACAGGGCGTTTAATATTGCTTCAATATTTAAACTATAGTTTGTTTTTAAGTTTTGTAAGTTGTCCCAATAATGCCTCTAATAAAGCATTTCATTGTCCTCTAATACAGACTCACTCTGCTTTTAGTTGTCAACACTTCCATCCTGAGAACAGTTTCTCAACCTTCATCTTTCTTGATATTGACATTTTGAAGGACATGGTTCAGTTCCCTTGTAGAAGCGGCCTCAGCATGGGTTTTTCTGATGTTTCCTCATGATCAGATTGGGGTTATGCATCTCTGGTTCAGTTCTACATAAGTAACTCTGTTCTTTGGGCCATATCCTGAGGCATGTGGTGCCCATCTGTTCCTTGATGGCGGTGTTCATTTTGATCACCCAGGCAAGGTATTTTTCTTGTTTCTCCACTGTATAGTCATTGGTTTCCCTTTGTAGCTCACTATGAATCTGTGGGAGGCACTTTAAAATCATACAAATACGCTTCTCCTTGTCATGTTCAGAATTCATGTTGGCGATCCTGGCCTAAATTGATTCTCACTATGATGGTTACGAACTGGGTTTCTAGTTCTGCCACTCCCAACACATTCATAGTTGCCTTTCATTGTAGTGTGAAGAATTTTCCTCCCACCTTTTATTCCTTCCCTTCTTTACTGTCTGCCTATCTGTTCATACTTCTATCTTTCCATTGTCAATATGGACTAACAGATTCATATTTTATCTTGATGCTCATATTGTTCAAGATAAAGCACTTTTGGAATCTTCGTGAACTTTTCTCCCATGTACAAGAATATGCTTTGATGGTTGCTATTTTCGTTTGTCTTGATGTCCCAAAATATACCCTTATGTATTACTTTCTAAGCTTATTAAATACCATTTGTGGTGGATTAACTATTGGTCAGCTTGTAACACCTAACTGAACTGAATCAGCATGGTTCTGGGTGTGGAAGGCCCACCTAAGGATTGTTGCCAAAGCATAAAAGAAGAACTGGAGGGAAAGATGATGTGCTGTTGATTTTCCTGGAGAAGCTTCTTCCAATGGCTTTCCTGGTAGTAGCACATCTGTTCTCATTGTTGGAGGAGTTAGGGTTCTCACTGTCACTGAGAATGATTGCAATTCTCTTTGGGGGAGCTCTGGTCCTTACCTTGAGAGTTGCTTCCTGGCTCCAGTGCAGATCCCTCAGCCTGTTGGCACAGATCCTTCATCCCACTGGTGTGGACTTTCTAGCCTCCACCACTGGCCTTTGGGCCTTGCCAGTGTAGATCCTTGATACAGACTTGCAGCTGGACTCATGCAGGACATTGCCATGGGATCCAGGCCCTCAGCTGGATTCTTTGGGTCTCTAGTGCATCAAATCTTTTGCATACTTCTGCATTTGACTCTTTCAGTCATAATAATCATTAGGATTATTATAAAATAATCCTATAAATTATGTATCCTGTATTAAATCTATTCCCTTGAAAACCCTGACCATAATATCATACCACTATAGTCTGCTGACTATGTTTTTAAATATTTTAACCATTTCTATTGTGTGAGATCTATAAATATCTAAAATTAGTATTGACTGATGTCCTTGCAGGCTGTTAATGCTTTCTTCTTCTAATCATACTTTGCCATTCAAAATAAAGGAAATGAGAAATAAAATTGAAAAAAAATAAAGGAATTGGCCAAATACTGACTAAAATCAGAGACTTTGTTTGAGCTTGGCTCTATGGTGTCTCCCTAATTCTTGACATACAGTTTTGAGAGAGACTCTCAGATTACCTTTAGGTATATATAATTACTTCTATTCTGTATCTTTGGTGTCTTTTATTCTAGATACTTTTTGACTTCCGCTAAAGTAAAAAATTAGGGATTTGGAAGTAGATCAGAAGCCCTTGATGTCAGAGTCTCCGAGCAGCTGTGTGGGAAGCATGATGTCATTGCCTCAGATGCGAATGGTGGCAGGCACTTGGAGAAGCCTTTCTGTGTTCTTTCCTCAGTTGTCTTATTCCTGTCGGAAAAGAACGGAAACTTCAAGTGGAGACTGATGATGGGAATGTGAATTAGCTTCCCCAGGGAACTTCTACTTTCCTTATATTTTAAGACCCACTGGATATAGCATTGGTGGGAATAGTATTCATGCGTCTCTGGGGAAAAGCCTTGGGTTAGTTCCATTTCCAGCCTGTGCGATCAGATTTCTGTCTGTTTCAGTTTAGCTAATGTGGAGAATACATTGCCCCTAAAACGGTATATGGGTGAATGAGCATTATGAGCTGTTTCTGCAGTTACTTGTGTGAAGTTTATAGTGGACATGTGTACCTAGATGCTTAACGGGAACTATTACCTTGCAGGTCACTTTGGAACTTCTTGGGTGAAGCACTACTGTACATATCAACGAGATTCCAAACAAATCACCATGGTACCATTTGATCAAAAGTCAGGAGGAAAGGGGGTAAGTTCATTTTTTAAATTTCATGTTTGATTTGCTTGGCTAACAGATACTAGTAATAATGCATATATACAATAATACCTCCAGTGTTTCACTGTGATTCTCTTAATTTTAAATAGTAGTTCCAGTAGTTGTCCACTGAAGATGTCTAAAATAAGATAATTATCCTTAGGTTTAAGATACACTAGGAACTACAATTAAGGAAGATTCTTATATTTAACAAGTGTGTCAAATGTTTGTAGATGCTGAGAAGTCTTGGATGACTTCATTCTGTGAAACTGATTCATGCCACTCTCACTGAATCCCTGGAGAGCTGCCAGTTGGCAGGCTAGATGTTCCAGTTTTCTACTGCTGTGTAACGAGTTGGCCCCAAACTTAGCTATTTTTAAAAGCACATGCTGCAGTCGTTTTAGTATTTCCCAGTTTTTGTGGGTCAGGAATTCGGGAAGCATTTGGCTGGTTGCCACAACCTTAGGGTTTTTCATGAGTTCCAGTCAGATGATAGAGCAGGAACATTGCAGAGCTGAAGCCATTCAGGGCTGGCCATTTAGGGCTCGCTGTCTTTCCCCAGCCTCCTCCTCTCTCTCTTCCCCATTTCTTTCCCTGTGTCTCTGTATGATCTGACCTGTCTGTCTGGTCTCTGGTTGGGCTAGTTTGGACTTGTTGGCAACATATTGATGCAGAATGGCTTGGGGGCACTCTCGGGTTTCAGGAATGAATGTTCTAGCACTAAAAGCAGGTACTGCTTTTGAATTACCCAATCTCAGAAGTCGTTGGTCTTACTTTTGCCGCATTCATTGGTTGAAATGGTCGCAAAAGTCCACCCAGTTCCACTGGGACAGCACATAGACCCTGTCTATCTATGGAGGGCAGGGAATGTCAATGTCTTCTTGTTTTTTTTTGTTTTTTGTTTTTTTTTTTTTGTGCGGCACCGGGGATTGAACTCACAACCTCGTGCCTGCCAGGGCAGGCGCTTAAGGCACTGAGCCAAACTCCCGGCCCTGTCAATGTCTTCTTGTATGAAGAGCATGTGGGATGGAAGATTTCTGTGCCATCTTTGGAAGAGACAATCAGGCCATGTCAGGCTTCCTGATCTCCCCACTCTAAGGCAGCTCCTTCAGTTCTCCAAGATTCTTTTTTTGCGCTGAGCTACTGCCCCTAGTCCCGTTAGGCAGTCCCCGCTATCATAGCTGCCAAATGCATTTCTTATGGAAGTGATCTGTCCTTTTTTTCTGCCTGCTCTGCTACCTTCCTTTCTTCCCTTAGTAGTTCACATTTCAATATGATAGTCCTAGGCTTGAAATTTTTAAATTTACTGCTCAGGAATTTTTAGTGTTCTTGGCTATGAGATTTTGTCTCTTTCAGTAACTCTGGAAAATTCTCATCATTTATCACTTTGAATTTTGCTTTTCTCCTTGCTCTTACTATTACCTCCACCTGTGAATGTTTAAATGTTTGTAGTAAGGATATTTTTATTTTTCTATTTTCTTAAGTGGTTCTGGTGTTTGAACCCAGGACCTCATGCATGCTAGGCAAACAATCATTGAACCACATCTCTGGGCCTTATACTTTTCATATCTTTGGATCTTTGGACTACATTTTGAATGATTTCTCTGGTTCTATCTTTAAATAATTTTTCAGTTTTATCTACCTGTTGATGAATTAGTACCCTGTAAGCACTCCACCTTTGGCCCTCTCTGTAGTGTGTTTTTGTGCAACATGTTGGGTTTTTATGTGTGAGGTGTTACAGTGTCAAGGTGCGGAGCGCCAGCTTTGATTCCGGACCCTCCCTGAGTAAGTGAGGTTAGGTGCTGTTCTGGTTACTGTCGCTGCCCTTTGCTCTCTTCCACTTCCAGTTTTTCTTTCTGGCTTTCTTTTTATTTCAGCCACAATAGAGAAGATTATCAGCATCTCTGTTCCTTCCCCGTGTCTAGGCAATAGCAAAACCCTTTTATTGTTTCTTAGCAGGAGTGGGTTAACTTATAAATACTCTCAGGAAAATAGACATGTGAAAATACTATAACGTAGTGAAACTGCAGAGTTAGAAGGAATATTATAAATCTGTGTTTTTAGGAATTCCTGGTTTTCATGATGGACATAAAGATAGGCCTGTTTTCCTTGGATTGGTCTTTCTGGCAGTCCACTTCACTGAATTATTCTCTCTTATTCTCTTTATTTTGGGACTTTTATTTTTCACTTTCCCAAATCTCTAATGAAGAACTCTCCTGTATTTTTTTTTTTTTAACTTTTGCTTTGTCTTACTTGAAAATAAAGAGCAGAAACCATTATGGTGGTGTTCGGAACTCCTGAGACTTTGGAAGGATCACCACATTGTGTTGTAAGAGGTTTTTATGTGTACAGAGCAGCCGTTTGGGAAAGACCCTGATACTAAAGGGTGCTATCTTAGAACTGCAATACTATAATTCATTTTCCTGATAGTAATTCCCTATAATTATATTACCTTTTATAATTTTCTACATTTTTTTTCTTAACCCTGTATGTCCTATTTGACCAGTTCGTCTTTACAAAGCTGGAATTTGAGGTCAGAGAGACCAACTGATGAGTGGCAGAGTAGTACTGAGCCTGTCATTATGGATTCGGAATCTTCTCCTGAAATCATATGGTCCATCTCACTGTGTTTTCTCAGCTTTACAGGTACTGGAAGGACCAGCTCTCTAGAAATAATGTGCTCTAGGTTTGTGTGGGGCGTCACATGCGGTCTTCGAACACATGTTTATACCAAGCTCTCCAAAGAGCTGCAGGTAGACTTAACATAGAGAGTAGGTTGGTTTTTGTTTTTGTTTTTCCTTGCATGGTTTTACTCTCCCCTTTATGCCCACTAACTGTCCCTTTTGGTTTTGGGTGTTTTTTTCTTTAGAAATTCCCACTGCTCTTCCAGCCTCAGACCTGGGATTGTGAGCAGACTTGCTGTATCCATGTGTAGTGGAAGAATGTCCCTGCATGCCACTGTCTGAGAGGGAGCACCCTCAGCAGGTCTGGGGCAGCCCAGGGCTGATCCTGTCTCTCCGTGTGCTTGAAATCCTTTGTTATTTTTCTGCTACTCTGAGAATACAGACCAGATCCCTCCATCATCTGGCCTCTACCTTCCCTCAACCCTTTCTCACTTCATTTTTCCTCTCAGCCTGGGCTTCCAATCACATCAGCTTCGCTCTGCTCCTCTAAGACTCACCGAACCCTGACCATAGGGCCTTTCCACCTGCTACTTTTCTGCCTTGCTCCTTTTCTTCTGGTTTTATCTCCTGGGACCACTCCCAATCCCAGCTCAAGAAAGCCTTCTTTAGCCTTTGTGATTCTTCTTCTTATTATTTCTTTCAGATTTTTAAGCACAGTCTGGCTTTTTGCATGTTTATCATGGATGTAACTTTGTACCTAAGTGATTGTTAGCTAGAGCTACCACTTTTTAAAACCCCAAGTAGGCCAACAGATCATCTTTATAGATTTTTCCTCATATGGTGTGGTCATCCTTGAAACAAAATCTTATCTGCTCTTTTTCTGCTTCTGTTTGATGATCCTTTATAGATCCCTTTCCCCTGGCATTTCTCCATGACACCTCATCTAAGCTTTGAAAGTGGAAGCTGGATCATAGCTATTAAATCTGAAATATAGTTAGACATTAATGAGCATCCACTAATGTTTGGATGCTTATTCTTGTCAAAGGACAAAATAAGGACAGTTTAGTTTAAAGATCTTAATTAGCTTGATTTTTGATTCTCAAACTGGACAACACTTAGTTTCATAAAACAGAGTTGATTTTCTGATGAGCTAAGCAGAAGAGGTTGGTTTTAAGACAGAGAAAGACTCATGAAAGCAGAAACAGAGAACCCAAAGTGAACTGGTCATAAAGTTACTGTAAGGAAGGGACAGGGAGGCAGAAGGGTAGAAACATAACTGATTGGTCAACATGAAGTTAGTTCAAGTTAGCTTTCTGCGTAAGAATTAAGGCAGAGGGAACTGCTTTGTCATGCCAATTGAAATGAGCTGTTCGGGAAATTTGGCTGTTGTCTCGTTTCTCTTGGTTTCTTGAAAGGTCAGATAAACAGTTTGATTTCAGGTTAGTGACAAGGAACATTAGCATGGGTGATTCCATGTTGACTTTTAGTCTTATCTCTTGAGGCCCATTGTGGGAGCCTAATCCAAAACAATGGCCTGTAAGTTTTATTTAACACACTCATATGTCTTACAAAGTAGAAAAAGAACAGTTCTCAATCTGAGAAATTAATCTATGCTATTCAATAAGAGACAATAGATATAAGGCTTGTGAATATAAACTGTCTCTTCTTAGTCTTGTGTGTGTGTGTGTGTGTGTGTGTGCGTGCGCACGCTATTCTGATGTCAGTGAGTAATTAAGTTTACCAGGTCTAGTCCCACTTCTTATTATTTCAGCAAATTTGGCAAGCTTGTTAATCCCCTTACCCCACTCCCACCCTCCTTTTGAAAAAATAATGGCAGGGGCAGGAGAAACAGAAATGCTAGCAGATTTGTAACTGACAGAAAAAGAACTCAGGGACAGTAACTTCTGTGCTTCCAGTCAATAAGTCAGTGCTAGGTGATAAAATTGTTACATCCATTTACACGGTAGAATAGTACTCAGGTATGAAAAGAAACAAACTCTTGATGTGCACGACATGAATAAACAGTTGAGGTGAGTGCAAAGAAACCAGACAAAAAAGAGTGCATACTATGTGGTTTCACTTATAAAAGATTATAGAAGATGAAATCAATCTATAATGACAGAAATAAGGCTGAAAAGTTGCCTGAGGATGAAATGGGAGCAGGTATGAATTTTCAAAGGACATGAGGATGTGTGAACACATCTCGGGCGTCTTACCCTGGGCTAGGAAGGTGGCATTGGAGTGATGACTGGTCCGAAGTTATAAAAGCTGTCTCAGGAGTCCATCTTTTTCAACTCTTAATAAATCTACAAATTAAACCTAGTTTAACAGCCACAGGAGCTCTTTGCATCACTATAAATTGATGCTGTGCCATCATGATCCATGAGTACTAATGATACGTGGTTCTAAATATAACAGAAATTCCAAATTTTAGCCACAGGAGGCTCTTACCTGAGAATGTTTATGATCAACTTTTCATCTCACCTGGTCATGAACACTGGCTTTTGAGAAGATGACGTCATCTCCTCTTCATGTATTATGTTTGACCCAGGGAGGGACAGATCTCACATTCTGGCCTCACCTCAGTAATCTGTGTCTTCTTGTTAGGGAGAAGATGAATCAGTCACCCTCAAATCCTGCACACGGCGGAAAACAGACTCTATTGAGAAGAGGTTTTGCTTTGATGTAGAAGCAGTAGACAGGTGAGTATCTGTTAGACTTTCTTTAGAAACAAATATGACTGGATTTGGATTTCTTTTCTTTTCCTTTAAGTCAAAACTTTTTTACTCGCCTTTAATCCCAGCACTCAGGAGGCTGAGGTAGGAGGAGCGTTGTGAGTTCGAGGCCGGCTTGGGCTGGCTACAACGCGAGCGCAAGGCCGGCCTGAGCTACATAGTGCGACCCTGCCTGAAAAAACTAGGACCAGGAGTTCAGCTCAGTGGCTTAAGTGCCTGCCCTGGCAGGTGTGAGGTTGTGAGTTCGATCCCTGGTGCTGCAAAAAAATCCAAAAAAACCTTTTTTACTTTTTTCTTCTCTCTCCCATCTGTATCCCCCACTGTATCTACTAGATTAGAGTTTAGGCTTTGGCTGATTTTACAGGGATCAATACAGCCTCTGCATCTTTCGAATTTAGCACAGAATCATGGGATTTTTTTTTTTTTTTGCTTTGTTTATTTTAATGCTAGCACTTCCATGCTCAGTGTCTTGGTTACTTTTCACTTGTTGCTGAGACGAAACACTTGACACCCAAAATTAGGGAAGGAAAGGTTTATTTAGCTTACAGTTTTTGGAGGTTTCAGTCCACAATCAGCTGGCTCCAAGGCAAGGTGGCATGGCATTGAGGCAACACTTCAAGGCAGCAGCTGAACAAAAGCAGCCAAAGTAAAAAGGAGCAAGAGCAAGCCTCTTCTCCTCCTTTATATAATACACAGGACACCCCCCCCCCAGGGTGGGTGTAGCATTCACAAACATCCTTGCCTTCCTTTGCACAGGATGAGGATGTTTACAAAGTAAGACCCCTGGCTCCCTGCTGACTTTCTCAGCTAAACTTCTGACCTTCTCAAATTGTAGCAATGGCCAGGTAACTACTTATGCTCTACACCCCAGAATGTAGAGCTGCTGAGTTACTTAATTAAGCTGCTAGACTTCTCAAGTTGACACAATGTATAAACCCTAACACTCAGGAATGTGTATTGTGTCTCCTGGACTGTGAATGTGGGGTGGATACTCAAAATTAACTGTTTGCCATGATTTTTTCAGTTATTTGAGGTTTCTTTTTCCTTAAAGACATTAATACAAAGATTCAAAAGAAAATGGTCTGTCGATGTTTTAGTTACATTTAAAAAAGCTTTTAATTACAGTATTTCATCTACCACTGTATGTGTACCACATCCAGGAAAGATACTAAACCACTTGCAAAATCAGTCTTTGGAGAGAGAGAGCTATGTGTTGTATTCCTCGGCATTTATAGTGTCTCTCATTGAGTTGTACCATTTCATGGTGTTAAGCTAGTTTGACAAGATTCCAATTCTTTGAGACACTTTACTTGGCAACAGTTTAATTCTTTCAATGAAACTCACGTGTTAAGCTTGTTTGAGCTGTCTGTTGAAGATCAGCCATGCTAGTACCAAGATCCTTAAATCTCAGCATGAGACTCATATTATGCCGTCTAATCTCTTTCCTTTGTTTAAGAAAAGCTGCACCATTTTGTCAAGTCAGTTCTGATATCCTGCCTGGGAAATTCACTGCTGAGCTCTAAGGGGTCCTGAGACCGAGTGCCCCCGTGGTGGGCTGTGCTCCTGTGCTGGCAGGGTTGAAATGACTTCTTGTGGCAGCTGTCTCCTGTGCACTGTGCCTTCTGGAAGTTGAATGCCCTTTTAGCCTAAATGAGAAGTTCATAGAAAGTACTAAGCCATTTAGTTATTTACCTTTGGCTCTCAAACCTGGCAGCTTGGGTTCAAATTTTGACTTTGCTGCTTAGTAACTCTGTGATTTTGGGCAAGTTACTTAATCTTTTCTCATCTTGATTTTCTCATCTGGGAAATGGAAATTGTTACAGTACCTGGTTCACAGGATTGTTAAATTATTCAAGAATGTAATACATATAAAATGCCAAGCAGCATGACTGATAGTAAGTGCTCAGCAAATAGTAGCCGTTGCTATTTGTTGTCATTTAGCTTGTCCTTCATGCTCATCAGACTTGTACTTTCTCTTTGAAACATGGAGGAATATAATATATAAATACAAGAGAGTACCCTGCCCTTCACTGTGTGGGGCTCTATGAGAGGGACACTAAAGGACATGGAGGGTGGGTGGAATTGAGATACAAAGGGGAATTGCAAAGAGCCATCCTTAAATCAAATCGGTTCTTATTTTAAACAGTTTGAAATCTGGATGCTTTAAGTATGTATAGGATATATATGTATATCATATATATCATGGAATTAAGGGAATCCATGTTGTTGGCTTCTGTGGAGATGTTCAGAAGATGTCTTTGTGGAAGGAGAGCTGGTTTTGATGGTCATGACGTGTAGTTCCTAACGTGCGTTTGTGCAGCTGTGTGGAAGAGGGCATGCTTTCCCCTGCAGCTCTCCATCAGATTGAGAACAAGCTCAGAGCTGCTTTTGGGAACTGAGTTATTTTCCATGTGTACTTCTTCAGAAGTTCCCTGAGAAGTTTGTAGGCAGTTAGAACTCCCTGTTGTGTCTTAATCTCATTTCTACCTTTGCCAATACAGTATTTGCAGCACCTTTCCTCCTTTATCATGCCCCAGAGCCTTAGCAGGCCCCAATTTTAAGCTGAGAGCAAATATGTCACACTTGAAGCACTAAGTGGACTTGAGAAGTTGATTTTTTTTTTTTTTTTTTTTGTTCCAGTGACTGCCTGTGGTCTCTTGACAGAGTTCAGAACCAGGCTGCTGAATCTCTCCTGCAACAGGAGGAAAGTCAGCCATTCTATGAAATCACTTATCTCGGTTTTATATAGGTCTCACAGATGAGGTTACTGTTGGGCAGAATTCCCCGCCTCCCCCAATCTCTGCCTTTTTTTTCCTCCAGTATCTTCTGTGTTTTTCTCACGTACCTAGGAGAGGATGAGAGCAAGATGGACAAGGCATTTCCATGTGCTGAGCAATAGCTACAGCAGCCAGGGGTTCTTTCTCCTCCTGACTCGTGGCTTTTCCTTTATCGTGTGCACCCTATGGCAAGGAGGCCAGTGCTGCTGACACTGCTGTCTTTGGTCACAGCATCCGCAGCTCCACCTGCTGCCTGCATGGGCAGGGGTCAAGGTGCAGCTTAGCGCCTAGGAAGTGTGGATGCAAAAGAGGAATGGTTATAGTTAACAGTGCAAATGTTCAAGATGCTTCCAGGGTAGTCTCATGATGGAATCTAGAAATATTCATGTAGTGGCTGTTAATGTGGTATTATGTCAGGATACACAAACATACCAAAGTGTGATTTCTGTGACTTAGAAAATGAGATGTTGTAGGATTTTTGTGCTGACATTTCAGAAGCTGTAGCCTTTAGGAAGTGTCATTCCAGGAGATTAATGGGTTGCGTTGGTTATACCGAGGTCTCTTTTTGTGTGGTAGGACTTACTTGCATTCTGCATCCACTGAGGTGCTGATTAGAACTATGGATTCTAATGCCTAGCCCAGACCCACACAGTCCAACTGTTCTGAGGCTGATACCCTAAAATTCATATTTTGAAACTCTTTGGTTATTCATTATTCTAATGCTTAGTGCATTACACACCAGCATTTCACAGTACCATTTCATCAGAGCATGTAAAATCATTTTTCTCACTAGAGACTTTTCAACAGGCAACCACACCAAGACAAAATAAAAACGAAGCCAAACAAACAAACAAACATAAAAGTTCAGGCTTCTTTACCATGAGTTTGGTAGTTACACATACAGAGGGGAACCATGTAGCTGTAGGAAAGGTCATGTCCAGTCTCTGACAGAGATGATTTCATCAGGAAAAAGGCATTCACCACTACCAACACAATAAAACCCCACCTTTTCAGTTAAAAGATGTTAATAATAAAGGAAGAGTAAGGAAACTTGATGCTGTCTATAAGCTAGACATTGTTCATACATTATTTCATTAATCTTCATCATAACCCAGGTAGGTGGCAACCCCTTATACCCACTCCACCGACAAGGAGTCTACAGGTTAGGGGAACAAAGTTCTTCTTGGTAGGTTAAGGTGGGATTTGAACTGAAGGTTGTAGCAGCTTGTTCAAGGGTACACTACAGCCACAAAACTCAGAATATTTTAGAAATGTTCCCAGAGATGAACAGGATGCTGTTGGCAGGTGTATTTCAGGGGTACTATTGTGTGTTCACTGTCTGGGTGTTAGAATTTGAGAAGTGCTGTTGTCACTCTAATTGTTTGCATTTGGCATCTTAAACTAATGGTGCAATAAACTAAACTTGCTTCTGTCCTTTTACATACTACTTTGTGACCTTTGGAAAGGTGTCACATAACTAAACCAAGACGTTATGCAGATAGAGCATAGAACTAGGCATGTAGGAGTTGTTGCATGCATACTGTTTATTTTTTTTCCCTCCCTGTGCACCTTTTTTTTCACCTTTTATTTTTAAGGTGACATTTGTTTTTAAAAACTTTTTATCCAAAGAGACTAGCATAAGTAGGAGAAATCTAACTATTAGTAACCCTTTCCATGTTTCTAGTTATCAGGGATCCCTGCAGTGAGTCCCTAGTCTCCTGCTGAGTGTTACAGTGCACAGCGGGAAGAAAGAGCAAGAGGCAAAATGGGGGTGCAGTGGGAATCTGGGATGACCAGTTGTTGTCTGTAACAAAAGGCCACAAGGTCCCAGAACCTCGGTATTTATTCTTTACATCTGAGTTGAGGTCAGTGGTTGAAGGGCAGTGGGTGTTTCTGGGAATAGTAATGGCGACTATGCTGGGCTACTAAGAAAGACAAAGCATTCTTGCAAGGACAAGGATGAGGCAGTGGGGCAATGAGGAAACTGTGGTTTCCCCAGGTGCCTTTTTATCTCCAGCAGGTCTTATCTTGCCCTGCCAGCACCACAGCAGTCATTAGCCCTAGGGCTTCCAACTGTGACCAGAAAAGAGTTTCCTGGTTTCCGTCTGGCTCGAGGGAGGACGAGAACAAGCTTCAGATGTCCCCTAGACTCAATTATAATTCATGGTCCCCAACATCAAACCATTCATGCTGTTTTATCAGTTGACTGTTGTAGGTATATCCCAGTGTGCTGCTGCCAATTTGTTAATCCTCACATCATAGTGAAAAGGGGTTAATCCCTGACATGTGCATCCTACAGGGAGTACTGTTGTGACTCTTTGCCCCATGAATTAGCTGGAAAACAAATTACATGTTAATCTAGGGCTTTGGGATTTAGAGCTGGGGTCTTGAACTCTGTGTGTGAATACATTTGAAGAAATCTTCTGATCCTTTTAGCTTTGATATTTCAAAACTAGGTCCTACTCTTTTCTGTAGATCCTACACCCTTCTTATTGGCTTCTGCATAATTTCTGAGGCCACATCTCATTTAATCCCTTTTCTCTAGTGCTTTCCTCTTTTCAGAACTAGTCTGGGGTGAGGTTCAGACCTCAACAACTCAAGGTCTGTGGTTTATTCTGAGCAAATGTTTCACAGTAATAGTAGCTCTTTATATCTTTCATTTTCCTTCAGAAGGGTCTTATTGTCCCCAACATTGAATAAAGTTAAGAGAATTGTTTTTTAATTTCTCCAGTCTCAAACTTAAAACTTGCTTATATTGAGTTATGATGTTGATCAAAATGAAAATAATGGTTCTTTCATTTGTGGTTGTGGGCTGTTGTCACATGCTCCAAAGGAGAACCTTTTCATATTTTCTTAGAAGGTAGCTTTCATAGCAACTCATGCCCCTGCTAAATTTATGTATTGAAGTCCTAATCTTTAGTTTTTGAAAATGTGACCTTATTTGGAGGTAGGATTTTATAGAGGTTATCAAGATAAAACATCATTAGGATTGCTCCTAATTTACCACAGTTGGTATCTGTATCAAGTGGGGAGATGCAAACAAAGACAATATGAGTGGAGGGAGAATGCCCTCAGACATGAAGCACAGATCAGGATAATAGTCTCGAAGCCAGGGAATGCCAGACTTCCAGCAATCTACAGGATTTAGAAGGAAGGAATGGATCTCAGAAGGAACCAACCTTGCTAATGCCTTGATCTTGAACAGAGGCTAGAAGGCTCTGGACCTGGGAGATGAACAATTTCTGTATTCAAGCCACTAAGTTTGTGGCACTTGGTTATAGCAGTGCCAGGAAACTAACAGTGTTGAAGAGGGAGGACTCCCAGCAAAGCAGCATTCTGAGGGTCTTTTAAATGGGTGGCTCAACACCATTCATGTAAATTACATTCCTTATTCTAGTTACTCGTATTATTATCATTATTATCATTATTCCTTATCCTCATTCTTTTTTTGTAGTGGTAGCCTAAGCCTTTATTAACTTATAAGAAAAATCACCTCTTTTTATACCTTAATAGGGAATCATTCTTTGATGTCTTTTTATTACTTTACCATATTACCTTGCTTTTGAGGGTTTATATTTTACATTGGTTAAGTGACTAGAATTATCATTTTTTTCCTTAATATATGCCAACTTTTTTTTGAGAGAGTTCAGTGTAAAATTTCTAAGTGAAAAGATGGGATATCTTATAAAAGTACCCTTTTATGAATTCGTGTGTGAATTGGTAATACTTGCCAGTGTCTGAATTCAGTTACTTTGAATAATTAACAGCACCATGTAGTATCTTATGGAAATTAATGAGCAAATGTAGGGAAATATTTGTTTAAGCTATAGAATCATAGTAGAAGTCATTTTTCCACCATCTCTGGATGTGTTTATTTTTAACAGAAATTTCTCACAGATGTATGTGACACATGGATATTTTCTTCCAAATGTTTTTCAGGAGGGGCCATTAAAACATATGGAAAATAGTAGAAACAAAGGCTCTCAATTCATTGAATCAGCGTAATATCTTGTGGGGAGGCAGTGTTTATACTTGAGGGGAAGGAAACAATTAGAAGATCTTATTTTTTCCCTGGAACTAGCTGACTCCAACATTCCATTCACATGAAAATCTTAGGGTGTTAAATGCCGCTTCCCTAACATTGACACTATCCAGGTTGGGCGACAATAGCAAGTTGTGAGCAGTGACCAGGGTGTCCTTTGGGCCAGGTGTGGAATAGGGGCAGGACAAGAATAGTTGTTCTCTTCATGCTGCCTACCTCTGAGTGTAGAATACACACACATACACATACAAATATTCAAGCAACTTAGGTATAAAAACCATGCTATTAAGTGTTCTAGCAAACCTGGAGAGCCAGGATGCCATGGGAGAATGTGACAGCTAGGCAGACTTAACCGTTCTCTTCTTACAGAGAATGATAGCATGACTAAATACCCTGAATTTATCCCCTTTATGTATGTATGTATGTATGTATTTATTTTTATATCATAAATCCTGGTAGTTGTTCTTATAGTGAACTTTAGCTTTGGTGGTGCTCTGAGCTTACTTATTATCTTAGTGTCCCAACTTTTCAATTCATCTATAAGAGCAAATGCAGGTGCATTAGAAGTATGCATGCGAAGGGCCTGCTGGGGGAAGATTCCATCTTAATCGTGGATGTGGTAAGCTTTTATTTGTACACATTTCTTGTAAAAGATAGCGTTTTAAACCCCCTCCAAATTATGATTGCAAAAGAAAAACATACTCATTTGAAAATAAAATAATGTTATGATTTTTGACTTGGTATGCAGTATGTGTGCATGTACTGCTTTGTGTGTCTTTATGAAAACGTGTGACTGTGAGATTACGTGATCTCCAAAAAGAAAGGATCATCTTATATAACAGACTGTTTCAGCATTCTACCTCTAGATGGCAGTTTTGTATATATTTGTAATACAGTAGTTACTGTATTACATGTTCAAGTTGAGAATTAGCTGTCCTTTATACATCAACAGTTTAGGAGTGTGTGTGTGATTGTGTGTTTTATGTAGAAATGATTATCATGTGTATATTACTTCTTAAGGGAATGATATTCTAAATGACTCATTCTTCCTCTAGCAGTTCTTTCCTCACATCCTTCCATGGATAATTCATACCTCTTTCCTGCAAAAGCAAGCATGTTAGCCAGGTCTTTGTTTAAACATTGCCTTTTCTCTGGCCTTCTGAACTAATAGTGTACAAAGAACCATTTGAGGATGCCGAACGCAACAGATGCATGATTCTCCTATCCAGTGTGTGCTGAAAGTTAGGCAGGCCTCCTTTTCCCTTTTGGTGCACTGTGCCTTTATCTTGTGCAACAGATGAATCCATTTTTCCTGGTTTCAAACTTCCCGTCCCTCCCCTTCTTGCTCTGTGTTTGGAATAATAGTTGATTTTGCCTTCCTGCTGGTTGGATTGGAGTGCTGGACTCAGTGCCATTGACATTTCAGGCAGGAAATGGCTTTTTCCTTCCTCAAAGGGTGTTGCAGTGTTCTGACTTCCATGATTTGAACAGGGAAGATACCATGCTTTCTGAATTGCTTCTTAAATGTTCTGTAAAATAAGAATCAGGCAAGTTCTTGGAATCTTTAGAATTCATGTAGTAAGAACTTGTCGTTGAACTTTTTTTTTTTGTTTGTAATTAAATGAGGGCGTGTTTACTGTCTGATTCTGGTTTAAGTAAGAATGTGATATAGTGGTGAATGGATTTGATGGGAGGGTGACTGAGGCAACTGGTTTTGTTTTTTGTTTTTGCTCTTTTAACATAGTGAAATTTTGAGTTTTATTGATTGAGTAGATCAATTTACCAATTTCTAAATATAGAATAAATTAGTTTTTAAAAAAATTATAACATCTTGCTGTTATATAAATCCAAAGAAAGAAAACAGTTCAGCCAGTAAATTCCACTTATGTACAATCTATTTATCATAAAACAGAACAGTAAACATGGAAAAAAAAGTTACCAACCAAAAGATATATTTTGTTTGTTATCAATAATAGCAAATATTTGCATTCTCCCTGAGTCTTATTTATCCCATCATTCAGTAATGCTTTTCTCGTGGTGCATCCTGTTAAAATTTACTTAGTTCTGCATCCCTGGTATTTAGTGACATGGCTGGCACATAATAGACACTCAGTTGATATGTTATATGCTTAAGATTTCTCTGCTAAGGTGTCCGGATGTTTTATGGTAACAGTCTCTTTTAAAATAAAACTGTAAGAAATCTTCTGATGGGGTTTGGTGATATTTACTCTTTAGAATATTATTATTGAAATGATCCTAATTATTTTAGGGTCTTTCCTCCCAGCAGGTCAGTGCCTTAGGCATTAATATATCATTACTCATTCATTCATTCATTTGAATCATAGCCTTTGTAAATAATTGATTAGGAGCTGCTTCTAAAATGTTGTTAATGTGTGTGTGGGAGGGTATTCCTCTCTAATGAGTGTCTTCTTGAAGGAATGCCAGCACAGATACACTGCATGCACTTGGGGGCAGTATACCATTGTGGTTACCATATTGACTTGCTTTAGAGTCAGACCCACCTGGGTTCAAATTCAGGCTTTAGCACTTAATAGCAGTATGACATCATACAACTAATTTCTCTGAGACTCACATTTTGCTTTTTTCTACTTTTAAAAAGAGGCACAATGATAGTACTTCACACAACTATAGTGATAAATAAATGATAGTTCAAGTAAAGTTCTTAGCACAGTGCCTGGCATATGAAAACTTTCAAGAAATTTTAGCTATGATTTGGGGGCAACCAGTTTTCTGGTTTCTCTCTTACTCTCTCTGTCCCTCTTACCTTACTTCACTCAGATTGCTGTGGCAAATGACAATGGGTGACAGCTGCCACTGTGTCTTGAGGGGAAATACCTCTTTTGTCCCTGAGTGTCTGTCAAAAAGTAAAGTACAAAAGAAAAATCAAAAGGCTGCAGGTTTTAAGGGAAATGACATCAAGCCTATTTTCCTTGGAGCAGTAAAAAATTTCTTAGCCATTTTCCCTCATTTTGCTTCATTACTTGCTCTCTATAGTCATTGGAGTGTGTAATTTCATAAACATGTATGGAAAATAGGTCATTCTCCAAGATTATTCTACATGGTTTTGGTCATATCTGTGCAAGTGAAGATATTCTGAACCATAACCTTTGTCCAGGAACTGTTAGAAATTGATTTTCTCAACAGTGCTTTAAAAACAAAGGACTACCTCCCTTCCTTGGCACTTACTGTAAAAACTCTTTTCTCTTGTAGATTTTTAATCTATTTCTCAAGCCTTCATTTCTTTGTTTTCCTACATAAGCATAGAGGGGTAGGTGTCACCATAGACTGTAAGAACATGTGTTTCTGTGGATGCCGTAGTCCTTGTTTTATTCTGAACTTGACCCTTAAATGTATAGTAATGTGGATAGAAGTAAGGGAATGAATTTTTTTCAAGTGAAGATTTATAGTCCTGTGAAAGAATAAACCCCAGATCTTTAAAGATTGATTTAGAAAGAATGGTACTGTTAGATTCTGAGTGTGTTTGTTTCAGTGGGGTGGAGTTAGTTCTAGCATTTCCTTGTCCAATAGGAAGTGGGTGTATTGCCAAACTACTGAGATCACCATTGTTGACTTAGATTCCGGAGTAAGATATAGAGCGGGAAAGCTGTCGAGGAACCCTGGAATCAGCACTGGTTGTACTTCTACTTGCTCTTGGCTAGGCTGGAAGCTGACATCAGGGATCCCAGGACCCTGGATGTGTTCTTAAGTGGTAGACTGCTTTCCATGGGCTCTTTTTTGGGAGCCGTATTGGAGGAACAATGGTGGTGGGTAGCAACTTGCCCTATTTTTCGCATTACCCCTCCAGTGGGAGTGTACCAGCTCAGAAAAAATTGCAGATCCATTTTCATGCTTCTTGAGCCAGCTCCACCACTCACCAAAGCCCTATTCAGAGAGAAAAAGAAGTGCTGTATTTTAAGGACAATTTTAGGATTGAGCTCTTGAAGGACTTTTAAATTGTTTGCTCTTTCTCTCTGGCGACTAGCAGGAACTTCTTGGCAGCTTTTCTAGAATTTATTAGACCCTCTCTGTCCTTATCAGTCACCAGACATTAATTTAAAAGGGAAACTTTGATGATTACTAAGTAGGAAAAAGAAAATGGTTATGAAGTCAGAGCTGGTATGTTCCTTCAGCCCTCAGTTGGGTGCTTTGTGGTAGAGGTGTGATTTTCAGTGTGTGTATTGATGATGGGGTCCTGCATATTAGCAGGACATGTGGGTTGTTTCTTTTCTTTTTAAAATAATTTGCAGACATAATTTTGATCCTACTCAATACTCACCATCTTCTCCATCTCCCATATGTCCCTGTGATAATGACAGATTTTTAAAGTATTTGCTCCATGCCTGAGATTTCGAAAAGGTAGATACACTTCTCATTTAACTTTCATAACATGCCCTGAGTTTTAACCCTAATACCTTGGCCCACAAGTAATTGAACCACTGTATGCTGCTTTTCTTAAAAATGCAGGTCACTAGGAGTAGCATTGAGGAGCTCCGGTGCTTGTCCATCAGCGCCATGCAGCTGGAAAGTACTAGAGTTAGGGTAACTAGTAAGGCTAAGTTACTTTCGAGAAGTTCTATCTCTTGAGTATTTAAAACAATTTTTTTAACTGAGATGTAATTACAATAGAATACATAAGTCTTGTTTATATTTTAATGACTTTACACACTCATACGTGCCTGTGTAAACCACCCAGATCAAAGTATAGAACATCTATCACCCCAAAAGTTTCCTTTATGTCCTTCCCCAGACATTGCTTTTGTCCTTCCCCCAACACAGGGTCATTCTTCTGACTTCTGCCACCATGGAAGTGTTTTACAAGTGCTTGAACATTGTATAACTGGAACCATACAGTTTGTAGTCTTTTGTATCTGACTTCTTTTCCTCATTATGTCTGTGGGATTCATTCATGTTGAGGTTGCATGTGGAAAGAGTTGGTTCTTTTTTGTTTTTGAATGGTGTTCCATTGTTTAAATATTTAATGCTTTATTCTCTTACTGATAGATGTTTTTGTTGTTGCTGCAGTTTGGGACAATTATGAATAAAGTTGCAAACATTCTAGAGTGTGCCATTTGGTGGACATAAGCTTAGTGATATATGAGAGGTAGAATTTCTAGGTTACATATTTAGTTCTAGTAGATATTGCCACCCCTCTGCCACACTCTCCCCTGAAAAGAGAACTAGACCACATGTGGAAAAAATACTTACATTTTGATATATAAAAACAGATCCTGTTGACTTTCCCAGTTACTGAGGCCAAGAGGCCCACCCTTCACACCCTCTCAGTTTGTCTGAACTTCCTCTTTGTGGCTCTGGGTGAAAACTTCACACAGTGTGCCATGAAGTTGATGTGACATCTTTGAAGGCCCAGAGATCTTGGTATTTTGGCAACTGTTGTGCTCAGACTGTTTCGTAGCAGGAAATGAACCAGAGACATTTTGGCTCCGTGATCCCAGTGTAGAGAGGAGGGTAACTTGCTGTCAGAGTAGGGGCACCAGGAAAGAAAAGAGAGGGGATACAGCAAGCAGCCAGGACATGGGCCTCTGTCTTAACTATGCATAAGAATTATCTAGGGAGCTGGCTAAGATCCAGCCAAGAAGCTCAGATTCAGTAAGGTAGAGTTGGGGGCCTCCATTTTAATGGTTTACCTGATTTGAAGTATGTAGAGAGGTATAAGACCTTGAATAACCAAAAACCAGGCTCAGGGACTGGAGAGTTCTGCAGTAGCCTGTAGTTTCAAAGCTATTAGTTTAAAAATAGCATGATGTTTGCCCCCAAGCCAAGCTAGTTTTGTGGAGCTGTGGCTGTGAGCACAGTCTGCAGACACACAGGGAGTCTAGCACGCCCCATAGACTGGTGGTGGGAAATGGGCATTTGAGTTTGAGAAGAATTTCTGAAAAGAGGAGAGAGAGAGCCATTGCAGATACTTGTGGAGAGAGGAATTGTTCCATCTTTGAAGTCTTCTTTGTGTTGTGATGTCAGGGCCACGCGCCCTTCATAAGGTCCCTCCCATCCCCAGACACTACCCATGCACTGCACCCCCCACATCAGCCTCATACACTCTTCCATTCAAGCCCCCACGCTGACAGACCTTATATCCCCAGCCCTCCATATGTACATGCTCGCATCTTTGAAAACGTGATGTTGAAAGGTGATCAATGATGAAAAGCCGCAGATACAGATTTTTTTTGTTGTTTGTTTGTTTGTTTTGGTACTGAAGATCGGACTCACAACCTTGTGCCTGCCACGCAGGCACTTGTGCAACTGAGCTAAATCCCTGGCCCTATTTTTTGAGACAGGGTCTCACTATGCAGTGCAGGCTGGCCTTGAACTCACTTTGTAGCTCAGGCTGATCTTGAACTCACAATGATCCTCCTGCCTCAGCTTCCCGGTGCTGGGATTAAAGCAGATGTAGTATTTAAAACAGGTTAAACATAAACAGACTTGTCTTAGAACTATGGAAATCAGCCAGGCCTAGGGACTGTAGGTGGGTGAGAATAAACAGGTTTGTGTAATTCTAGTATTGTTTAGAATCCTCAGTAAGATTCGTGGATTTGATGGCGATCAGATTTTAGTTCTCACTCAGTAGATCTCTTCTTACCTTTTGGGGTTTTTAAAACTATAAATGTGTCAGTTAAAATTCTTAACCTTTTAAAGATTGCAGTCCTCTTTGAAAGTAAGGACAGTTTGAATTATTTTACCAGAAAAGCACACATGTATTTGAAGGGGAAGTGGTTTGTGAACAATCTGGGATCCATCTATGGACATTAAGTAAAGAATGCCAGCTTTGATCAGCATATGACCTTTTCCTGAGGTCATTTTTATGGCACAGTGACCATTTTTTTTTTCTCGTGGAGTACTACTCATAATGGGTACTCCACAAATACCACTTGATAGTGTGTGTTTACTTTCTGGAGGGTTTATGTTTCATTGTAAAGAGCAAGTAGACTTTAGTCAGAGTGAAAAGACCAAGTGCCCATAAAGTGCTTACCTCCCGATATGGTAAGTATTCATTAAAAAAAATTATGTATACTCAATATAATCATAATTACAAAGCCGATTAACTCCATAAAACTTCTCCCTGTTAAAAGCAGTTTTGAAACAATTAACTAGATATTAGGCAACCCAAAGGCCTCTAGCTTGGCTGTTTCTTTCTCTCTCTCTCTCTCTCTCTCTTTCTCTGTCTTCTTCCTGAGTCCAGTAACTCCATTCACAATAGATATTTCTGGCATTCCTCTTGTGAGTAAAGCACTGTGTGAGTATTCTGGAGAATAGAGATGAAAAAGATTTCAAGGAATGACCAGCATCTAAAGGAATCCCATTACTCATCTGTGTTCCTTCCCTGTGTCTTCTGTGTTTCTTGCCTCTCTAAGGGAGGTTTGCTTAGAGAGTGGCATTTGGGGAGGTAGCTTTGCTTTCTGAAACAGGAAACTGGCTTAGAAAAGCCAAGTGATGTGTCTTTCTTCATGTTGTTGACTTCAGTGACCTCTCACACTGTTGATTGGGTATTTCTTTGAGGTTTACCTTTGTCAATCTCTCTCCCTATGGCACTGGGTTCACATCCGTGTCCTTCCTTTCTCCACAGGCCAGGGGTTATCACTATGCAGGCATTGTCAGAAGAGGACCGGAGGCTCTGGATGGAAGCCATGGATGGCCGGGAGCCTGTAAGTAACAATTCAGGGAAGTAGAGCAAGAATACAGATCCTGAGCTGTTTGTTGACTCCCTAGTGCAATAATTTTTGCTGTTGCACTAAAGCCTTAGTCTTTGAGACCAGTACCGTTGGTAGTTTTTTATTTCTAAATTGATGTTTGTGGTTATTACTCTTGCTCCTAATACCATTGCTATTATTATTGTGTATATGTAGTTTCTGAACTTGTACCTCTCAACCCTAAGGCAGAGGTTCTGCATGATGTTACACCAAGTTTGCCTTTTGAAAAGGCAGGTGTAATACCCATAACTTTTTTAAAGGAGGCAGAATCCAATCTGGCTGAATGACTTTTGTTTATTGGCCATATGATGTCTTCATGAAGTAGGGTACAGAATATTGTTTCAATCCCATTTTAATGGGATAAAGAATTATAAAATTATATACAGGTTGTATAGCATGCCTTATCATTGCCTTCTGGTTCAGTCTCCTCTTTCCAGAGTGACTTAAAGCTCATTATAAGCAGAAGGACATTGTCAAGGTCAATGGAAGGAGTTAAGCCTGGTGATATGATCTGTGTTCCCATTTCAGAGTTGCTGGCCTCAGCAGGGTGATGTAATCTTGTGGTTTTTCTACATCTTGTGGCATGTAAAAACCCACGTGAGACCCCTGGGGAAAGTCCCAGAACAGCCTTGTCTTGATGCTAAGGATCTCAACCCCAGTGCTCAACGAATCTCAAGGTTACAGAAATTCTAAAAGTACTTAACAATTTAGCCATGTCTTACCAATAAAAGATAGAAAGAATCTACAGGACTGGGAAACCAGTAACTGATGCTGACAAAAACACTATCAAATTGGGCATGTATCCAAAGGGAAACAGGCCCTCGCCTCCACCAACTGTAGGATTCTGTACATCCAGTGTAGATGATCTGGGTTCGTGTGTGTATCTCTTCCTCAGCCCAACCTGGTGAAGTAATCTAGTGACACAAATTAATGTACTTTTCTCCTCAGTTATATGCCACATGAATGAAGGACTTGATTCAGTCAGCTAACTGTAGACAAATAAGTACTATTTGTACATTTAATATAGAGCAAGTTTTAAAAAACTTTTTAAAGACTTAAGTGCCCTTGGTTAAACTATAATGAAACATTGTTGAATCTTAATTCTTCTCCTGGACTAAAATGTAAGACATTTCTCTGAATATGTTGCTACCTGTCGAGAGGTTCTCAAAAGCAGGTGAACATTTCTGCTTTTAGGCCTTTGGAGGCACAACTGTTGTTTGGTACCAGAAGCCTTCAAAAGCAGCTTCTGGAAAGTCCTCATCTTTGCTGGCATCATCTATTGTTAGTTTTAACACTTTAGTGTGCATGTGTGTGTGTTAGAGGCAGGAGTGGGCATGTTACATCTCTTAATTTTATTTCTCTTAGCACTTTATGAGATAAGTGTTATGATTCCATTTTATAGATGAAGTAACTGAGGTTCAGCGAGATTAAACCCCTTACTCCAAGTTGCACAGATACTAAGTGACTGAATAGTAGGGTACAGGCTAGATTGCTATATAATAAAGAAACTCCACAGTGTAGTAATTTAAGAAAGATAGAAGTATATTTGTCTCTTAGAGCCCAGAATTGGGCAGAATGACCCTTGTCTGGCGGGTCATGCTGGCATCATCAACCCATGACTTCCCAGGTTGCTGTAGTTATTGCCATTCTCCAGCTGAAAATGGGCTTGAAAGCAGCCAGGGCAAGCATTTTGAAGGACCCAGAAGTGCACACAGCAGTCCACTCCAAACAGTGGAGAATGGGAAATCTAGGGTGCCCTTAGGCAGTGCAGCCCCCGCCACTACCCAGCACATCTCAAGGAAGGAGAAAGAGGATGCTATGGATGGTGTAATCTCCACCATTGTGGCACAGACAGAATCTGAACTCATGTTTGTCCCTAGATGTGTTTGTTACTCACCTTTAGTAGAGATACACTGTCAACTTGCTATAAAAGAATTCTTGCACCATTATTGTTACATATTTCCTCTCACTCTCTAGAATGATCTTTCAAACACATAAGGGAGGAAATACCCAGGATGAAAAACCTCATGATGACATACTATACTTGGTATGGGTTGAAAAGTCCTGCTACAATTTACCCCTAATCTGCTGGAGTTCTAAAACTGCTTCGTTAACTTCATTTTAAGCTTTGTCTTCCACCTCTCACTATCACTTGATATTTGTTCTCTGTCTGTGTCTAACTGAGCTCTTACTAACCACTTCAGTTTGCCCATAGATTAACATCTGGCCTCTATGGATGGAAAGTATACTGTTGAAAAATCTCCTTGCTCCAGAATATACATATTAAAACAACATTGAACACAAAACAGTTCTGTGTCCAACCTTGTTATAAAATTACTTCCTCACAGGAACATACAGCTTGCATTGCTAGCCGTACTATCAAGTACTTTTTAGTTTCCTAAAGAGGCAGATAAAAACAGGCAAATGATGACTGCGTAACTTGACAGTAACACCAGGTATAATTTTTCTCTCCCTTTGCTGGTAGCCTCTAGGTAACATTGCTGGAGATGTATGCCCAGTAAGCAATTAGCAGCTCCAGTGTTAATCAGTATCTCCCTAATTAGTTACATCTGCTCCCTTGGGAGTTTTGACTTTCTTTAGTTAGTTCTTTTTCTAGCTAGTCTTAGAACAGTTTCCTTATTTTAGGGAGCTGTTAATGGGTGCACCTCCGTTCTGTTTTTGTGCTTTTATCTCAGTTGTCCTGTGGCAGATTATTGATTGTTAAAAATCAATTTAAGTTTCTATTCTTTTTGCTTTTTCCTTATTCAGTAACACCTTAGGATGATTGGTTAGAGGAAACAAAACTCTAAATAAACTCTGAATCAGTTGATTTTTTAACATTTTAATTAACTGTTACATAAGTCAGTTTTTAGCACACAGTCACATTCTAGTCTAGAGAAATACTGAATGCTTTATTGGTATTGATAGACAAATTGGAGGAAGAAATTAGAGTCATGGTGTTACATTGAGCATTACAAATTTTATCTATGTAGTGAATCTGAATTATTTTTGTTGAAATGAAGGAAATCTAGTTCAAACTTTCTTGAGAAAAAGCTAGGTTTATCGGGTTATGTAACTGAAAAATATTAGGGTATAATAGTTTCTGGCCAGTCCAAATCTGGTTAACTTACATAATATTTGGAGTTGGTTTCTTTTTTTGTGTGTGTGTGCTGGCTTCCCTTTCCAATATGTTCCTTCCATGTAGTGTTGGGATGATTCCTCACTATTCCAGGCTTACATCTCAATATTAAGAACTGGGGCCAACAAACTTCTTTTGAAACTGGCTGGATAGTATTCTAGGTTGTATGCGCCATGTGGTGACCGGTGTAGCTATTTAACTTTTTGGGTGGCTCAGAAGCACATGAGCAATATGTAAATAAATGGGTATGGCTGTACTTCAATAAAACTTTATTTATAAAAACAGATGGCAGGGTGATTTTGGGTCACAGACCATTGTTGATTCCGGATTTCAGTGTCGTGGAAAGACAGCTTTTGCAAAATAAGTCCAAAGAAGTTCCATGTTTGAATTTTATTGAACTAAATAAATTAGTCCAGAGCATGGGGGTAGATGCACTGACTAGATCTCACACACTTGTCCTCTGCATTGGGAAGGTTGGCTTTCTCTGAGAGAAAAAGCATTGTTACATGAATAAAGGTAGACCCTAGATAGGCAAAAAAGTATAGTTTTTTCTTACTCTAAGACCTATATTACATTAATTGTCATATTCAGGGGGCTTTTCTTTGATAGTTAGTCAAGAGTGAAAACCACATGTTTGCCAAAAGCATGGTACTTACCATGCTTTCTTCCTAAGACTGGGGACAGTCCCACCACTCTTTTTTAGCATGGTACTGGTGGTCCTGGGTGGTGTTGTAGTCTAAGAAAATAATTTAAATGATATGCAAATTGGAAACTTCTTTGCCCTTATTTACAGATAACATGGTTATCTATGTAGAAAACTGAGGAGTCCACAAAAAAGTCTTTCCAGAATTAGCAGATGGGGTCACCATGGTAACGAGGTGTTACCCACCCCCATCAATCGCATTTCCATAACTGCACCATAAACATATGTTATCAAAGTTGAAAGCATAACACTATTTATAGTCACTAATTCCCAAAATGAAATACTTAGGTATATATCTAATTACATGCTAAAAATTAAAGGATGCAGATGAAAAATCTAAATAAACAGACATTGTATTCATGGATTGGAAGAATCCATTAATTGTAAAGATGTCAGTTCTCTCCAAATTGACTATAGGTTTAATGCAATTCCTATCAAAAATCTCAGCAAGATTTTTTGTATACATAGACAACTTATTCTAAAATCTATGCATAAAGGTGCAGAAACTAGAATAGCTAAAACAATTTTGAAAAAAAAATGAAGTGGGAATAATCACTCTATCCTGTTTTAAGGCTTCTTTTATGGTTACAATAATCGAGACTATGGTATTGACAGGAGGATGGAATAGAATAAAGAACCTAGTAATAAACTCACACAGATTTGCCCAGTTGATTTTAGGTAGAGGCGCAAAAGTGAGTCAATGAAGGAAAGAGTTTTTTTTTACCAAATGGTACTTGTTCAAATAATAAATCTTTATAACCACCCCCCGAAGAACCTTGACCTAAAGCTCATATCTTAAACAAAAATCAATTCAAAATGTATCACAGCTTTAAATATGAAATATAAAACTTTTAGAAAAACATGTAAGAGAAAATTGTTAGGAGGTAGGGCTATATTAAGAATTTATAGATACATCATGAGCATGACCCATAAGACTTAAAGATGGATACATTTTTCTTCAGAAAAATTAAAAGCTTTTGTTCTGGGTAAGAAACATTTGTTAAAAAGATGAAAAAGATTATCTACAGAGCGGAAGAAAATATTTGCAAAACAAATATCTGATAAAGGACTCTTAAAACAGTTAAAGGCAAACATCCAAATATGAAATGGGCAAAAGACATGAAACATTTTACAGCAAGGACATGCAGTTGACAAAAATAAAAGCATGTGAAGGCATGTTCAGTATCATTAGTCACTAGGAAGCGCAGACTGAAACCACAGTGAGCTATCTCTACAAACATATCAGATTAGCAAAAATTAAAAATAGTGAAAATATATAGTGATGGTGAGGTTGCAGAGAAACTGGATCCACTTATACCCTGCTGGTGGGAATGTAAAATGATACCACCACTTTGGAAAGTCACTTGGCAGGTTCTAATAAAATTTAATATGCACTTATCATATGACCCAGCAGTTGCTCTGGGGCATTTGTCCCAGAGAAATGAAACCTGTGAACATATTTTTGTAGCAGCTTTATTCATAACAGCCCCAAACTGGGAACACTACACATATCCTTCTGTGGACAAATGGTTAAATAAACTGATCCATTCATATACCGGCAATAGAAAGAAATAAACTATTTATACACCAACTGGATAAATCTCAAGGGCATTATGCCAAGTTAAAAAAAGCCAATCTGAAAAGGATATATAATATATATGTTTCCATTTTATAACACTCTTGAAATGACATTACAGAAATGGAGAATAAAGTAATGATTTCCAGGGGAAAGGGACAGTGGGAGTGGAGAGCACCATTGTGGTGACGGCATAGTTCTGTGTCGTGGTTGTGGTGACTCTGTGAAACCAGATTAAAGTTTGTGACTTCTGTACAATTAGATGCCAACACCAATGAGTACCTGTGAACACTAGTGACATAATCATTGCCAGAGGTCCTGCCTCCTAATGCATCAATTATAATAAATTGGGGGATGCACAGGCATTCAGATCATAATATTCACTTGCCTTTGTGGGTATTAGTAAATCCCTATTATTTAATAGTTTCATTACCTTGCTGATTTTTTGGGTCTGAATATAGCACAGAAGCCCTTTTGGTAGAATTTAACATTTTCTACAAACCTCATGTCATTATTGACTCGGTCTTCATACCACTGTCTTTACAGGCTTGGGCCCCTTTTAGTTAAAATTGGATTACATGTCTCCTTTTAACCTTTGGACATTATTTTTGTCTTTATTAGTTTAGCTTAACCTTTGAAGAGTAGGATTAGTTGTAAGGTGAACTTTGAGCCTTCATTTTTGAATTGTTTGAATTTTTAACAGTCAACATGTGTTAATTTTGTTATTAAGTAACAGACACAATGGAGTCGTCTCTGAATCACATTTATTCTTTTAGATGATTCTGATTTTTCCTGTGGGATTGGCATTAGCTACAATTATATTATCATGCTTAGATTTGGAGAGCATCCCATCCTTATCCTAGTTATAAAATTTGGGAGAAGTCTCTCCTTCTACTTAAAAATGTAGTGTATATCCTCCCACATAGCTTTTTCTATGTATTGGCCATGTATTTGTGAAATAGAGAAATGAATTGTTTTGTGGAATTTTTGACATAACTTTATTATTAACCTTTAGTTTAATAATGTTAATAAACCTGAAGCCTTTCACCTTAGATTGTGTTCAGCTTTTCTTTCCTTCATTACAAACAATGATGGAATGAAAATCTCTTTACAAATTTCATTGTTGACATATTTCATCATGTTTTCACCCTGGGATACATGCTCAGTTGAATTGCTAGGTTGAATGGTATGTACTTAATATTTTAATAGATATTGCCAAATTATTCTCCCCATCAAAATTCCAACCACTTACAAAGGTACCCATTTTTCCTATAACTTTAACATTGCGTAGTCTGAGTTTTTGTGTATATATGTATGCGCATGTCATTCTGATAGAAATTGTATTGTGCTATCATTTGCATTTCTTAAGTTACTAATGAGATTGAAATTCTTTCTCATGTTTACTGGTCATTCATATTTCTTCTTTTTCCACACAAAAATGTATGTTGAAATGCTTAGAAAACAGTGCCTGGTACATGATTCATGCCATATAAAATATTATTCATTTCTTTTTCAGTTTTCTGGTCTTGAGGTTATACTCATTGTTTTTCTCAGCTTCGCTTTCAAAAGCTCAAGGTACCATCATAACTTTTTCTAGTGATCTTTTCTTAACTGGTAGGACTTTTCCAGTTTGTTCTTGCAGGCCTCTCTTGTTTTCTAGCAGCTCAGCCCACTGGTCAGGTTGGGATCCTGAGTGATGGAGGATGTTCCAGCTGTGCACTTTTCACCTCTGATTGGAGCTGTTGTCCTGGCTCACCGGGCTGCTAGCTTCGGAAGGGAGCTGTGGATCTCCTGCACCTCCCTCCTCTGACAGCACTCAGCAGTGTTGAATGTCCCCAGGTGCTGCCAAGGTCCTTGCATCTCCCCAGTAGGAAACAATCCATCCTTGTTCAGAGAGCCCCAAGAGCCCTCCTTTTTAACCCCTGCCCATGTCCTGAGGCCCCTGTGTACCCTGGTGTGGCTCTGGTCCTCCAGCTGGCGGGGATGTGTGCTCCCTTGGCCCTTCCACCTGCAGTTCCATCTCAGAGAAGCATTGGAAGATGCCTGCTATTCTCTGTACCTCTCCTAGAAGACAGTCATTGTTTGGCCTGCTCTCTAGTTCATTAACCCTACACCCACTGTTGCTTTATTCCTTTTCCTTTCTCTATTCCCAAATAGAAAAGTTTTCTCTATTTTGTGTCCTACATTAACTACTGCCCGGCCTCCTCTGAAGAGGTTGGCATGAGCAAGACTGTAACTCTGAAGCTTTCTAACACCAGTTAGTGTTGACTTGAGTCAGAATTAAGACCAAGAGTTTTCTATTTCGTTTCCTCCATCTGGGAGATGACATTTTGGCAAGTCAAGAATTTATCTGAGTTTCTATGTGTGTGTTTGCAAAAAGTTCATTGAAAAAGAAATGAACCTTTTGTTTTGAAATCATTTCAGAGTTACAAAAATGCTTCAGAATATTACAAAGAATTCTCAAACACTGTTCACCCAGATAACCTAGCATTAATGCCTTACATAACCACAGTACAGTTATGAAGCCAGGAAATTAACACTGATAATATATTATATATTTTATATATTTCAAATTTTGCCAGTTATCCCATATATATATATATATATATATATATATATATATATTTTATTTATTTATGTTTTCTGGTCCAGGTCCCAATCGAGGTTCACACATTGGCTTATTTATTTTTTCTGGTCCAGGTCCCAATCGAGGTTCACACATTGGCTTGACTTTTTAAATGGAGCATTACTGGGCCAGGAGTTTGGCTTAGTGGCTTAAGCGCTTGCCTGGTATGTGTGAGGTTGTGAGTTTGATCCCTGGTGCCACCAAATAAATAAATAAATAAATGAACATTACCATCAACTGATGTCCATATCGTTGAACATCCTGTATCTATTCCCATTTTGGAGTACATTTGGAGTCACTTTTCTCCCTCCTTTTCGGTAGTAATTCATACCATTCCACAATTAAACCACTTAATGTTTTGCTTCTTTCAAAGATTCTCTGGTGCATGTTCAATTTCAGGTCTGTACCTTTCCTTATATCTATTTCTGTTTTTAAACTATATTTTCATTTTTAATTTATAAATATATAAATGTGCATATTGTTGGATTACAGTGTGACATTTCAGTACATGCATGCAGTGCCCAATGATCAGATCACTGCAATTGGCATATCTATCACCTGAGATATGTATCATTTCTTTGTGTTGGGAACATGCAAAATTCTATTAGCTATTTTGTAGTACTCAATTAGTTATTGCCAACCATAGTTATTCCTACCATGCTATAGAATATTTGAAGTTATTTCTTTTATCCAACTGCATTCCTGAATGCATCTCTTTCTTTTGAATATTTTGTTTTTTATCCTCTCTATTCACATCATACATTTTTTCTTGTGCGGTTTGCTGTGTTTATTGTCTTTACCGAGTTATTGGTTTAGAGATTCTTGAGGCCATAATATGATCTTCATAGATGTTCCGCATTGCAGCCTCTCATCTGTAGTAGCAGCGTCAGTGACTGTTAGAACTCTCTCAGGCAGTGTAGCAATGATTTGTGGAAGTGCAGGTTATGGTTGGATTAGCTTCAGGTTTTTTTTTTTTTTTTTCCATTCTTGTGGGAAAGGCAGTTGATTAAAAAATCTTTTAAGACTGACTTTGTTCATATGAAAAATGATTGAACTGGACATTAGGTCCCTTTGTATAGCTTTCTCTTGTACTCTAAAAGCAAAAGGTAGGTAAAATTTGTTAATGCCCCCTCGCCCCCCAAAAAAGGTATTTAAAAATATGTTGACAGAAAGATCTGGAGGCATTTTCAGTATTAGGAAGTCTGTGAATTAGGTTGTTTGCTTTGTGGTGAGGTGTGGAACAAGATAAGCATTTTTGAAAAATTATGTTTGGGTTTGTTGAATTGGGCTCCAGCATGGTTAAGTCAGAAGGGCTCAGGATGCCAGTGTTACCACATTCTTTTTAGTTGTGTTCCAAAAATTCCTGCCCCATGACCCTGGAAGAAAGTACCAGAACAAATAAACACATGCTAAAAGCAAAGTCATTTTCTGGTATGGTTTAAAATATCTTCCCTCTTGGTTATCCAGAACTCAGTGCAGACGTGCAGTCCAGTTGTCACGGCCCAAGGCGGAGCAGAAGGACTGTGACCGCAGCAGGCCCCACCTGCTGCCATGGCTCCATACAACGTGTGGTCTCATCCCAATGCCCAGAAAATCGAATTTTCCCCACTCATTACCCTCTTTTTTTTAAAAGTAAAAGAGAGAAAGGAGTAAGGAGACTGAGTAGCATCTATTCAGCTGGAAATATGCCCATCTGCAATGATTACTAGTTTTGTTTTTACCATAAATCTAAAAAGCTTTATCTCATTCAAACTAAGAATATCATTAACATTCTCAGGGTAAATTGATGTGCAGTTTTTTAGGGATGGTGATAGTAGTGGTGGTGGTGCTACCATTGAAATATATATCTGAATACTTTTTAACTTTCTCTCTTGGAACCACGATGCTGAGATGACTGTCATCTTTCTCCTCTGGTCATTGATGTTGGTGGTAGGCAGGCATTCGGATGGATAACAGCTTGTTTTGGTTTTTTCTCCACCTCATACCTCTGGGGGTGTTGTCCAAGAAGTTGCTGACTTACTGAGCACAGGCCTTGGTTGTGTCCTTCATATACAGTAATGTTATGTGTATATGAAGACTATTGTGTAATATAGTAAGGATTCACTGCTTATTGAATTAACTTGGAGGCATAAGGCAAGCAGGGTTTCTTAGTCTCATACTGAGTTCATTTGTTGAGTGTCTTAAGTTCTAGTCATTATTGGGCCAGTATAAGTAGAAATCGCGAAGGCAAGGCTCTTGACTTTTTTGTTCTTTACTATATAACCAGTACTAGAATATTAATCATTTCATCTAAAATACAAGATCATTAAGCATATGAATTGAGAATCCATGTTCAATATGTTATTTTGAAAGAATGACTAAGTAGATGAGGGAGGGAAGCCAAAGGCGTGTTTCTCTTTTTAGTCGCAGACCTGCTTCCTTCTCTGTTTCTTAGTGACTGTTGGTATGTGACCGGCATCAGGGTGATGCACCAGAGGAGGGCTCAGGTCAAAAGGCATAGCAGAAGCAAGGACCAGGGACTGGTTGAGAAGTATGTAATGCTGCCTGCAGTACCAATAGTAAAATTAGGGTGTGTGTGTACACATATGCATATACAATATAAATATATTCATGTGTCTGTGTTGTGTATATATGTTTTTTAAATTTCTTGCCATTGGTTGAATTTGTGAATATTCTTTGATTGAATGGGTTGAATTTATGAAAATCATTCTTTCTTGAATTTATGAAAAATACATAAATGTGCTCAGAGCACTGACTTCTGGTGGTCATGTTGCTTTGTTGTAAAAGAAAGTGTGAGCACCAGCATCCCTGGGGCCATGCTGGAAAGTTTATCCAGATATAAGAAGCAGAGACTAATATTACTCATTAAATTAGAGTAGGTAACACATTGTTTCATGAGTTCAACAAAGATTAGTTGTCTCAATGACAGTAAATTCTAGACACTTTTAGATTTTATGTATGCCTGTATATAGCATATGCTCTGTCTGTGTATGTATGTATGTATCACACATCATTGTTTAGAGAGAGTAATAAAGTCTATCCAGACTTTATGCTGACTACCTGATTGCTATTGGGGCTAGTGTTTGTCCGTTGAACTTTAAAGATTCAGAAAAACCTAAATATGATGTAGCTTTTTCTTTGTAACAAAATGTAGAAGGCAATATAGACTAAGACAATAAAAATAATAATACTTAATAAATATCAGGATGAAAAGTTGGACAGAAATATGATTTTGAAGTTGTTAGGTCAGTTTTATTATGTCACACCAGTTCCGTTAACTTTGTGTCTGTATGGTGACCATACATTAAGCAAGCATAGAAATAGCCTACCAAGGTTTTAGTTTAGTTTCTAGAGTTAAAGTGTTTGGCAGGTACTTAGGCTGTCCTGCCATCCAGTTTCTGTTGCAGAGGGCTCAGAAGCCAGATCTTGAGTACATTTCTCTTCATGAACATTCTCAGGACCAGAGCTATGCTATTCTTGCCTGTTCTAATAAGCTTCATTTTTGCCAGTATTATCTCTTTAAGTCCTAAATCATAATGAATATTGATGTTTTGCTGTTCTGTGATTTAGGCCAGTATTGCCCCAGCAGGGTCAGTTTGGGATGTTAAGATCAATGTGGGTAGTTTTGTTGGTTTGGTTTATCAGTCAATATTCTTACTTACTTCCCTTTGTCTGTTTTCTTTTGAATCTAAGGAGAAGTAGGAGAAGCAGAGGAAAGAGACCCAAAGGGCAGGTTTGAAAGGGGAAGAGATGGGGAGAGAACTGGAACTCTATTGAATTCCACTGATCTGGAGAACCAGAGCTTTTCACTCTGGTATTTGTGGATAGATAAAGAAGTTTAATGGTAATGTATGCAAACCATCTGAAGTGGCATGCAAGATGTGTGTACATGGATATGCAGGAGAAAAGTCCATAACATTTATTGGTTTTTCAAAGAGCTCTGTGGCCTATTGTCCATAAATTGCCTGGTTATTTGCCAATAAATTGCCTTGTTGTTTCATGAGAATGTATTTGAAGAGAGCTCTCTGTTCTTAATACCCAGTAAAGTAATGGCATATTGTTTCTCCTGGGCCCACTTGTGAGTAGAAGAGGACTTTGGAATGTTTCACTCTGAAGTGCATTTGTTTGCTGTCTGCCTGCATTTTGAGCTTGCCCAGAGATAAAATACAATAGCATTTCACTTTCAGATGAGTTATAGAGAAGGCAGACTTTGAGGTAGATGTGTGTGTGCGAGCAGTTGGGAGAGAAGGGGTTTGTGGCAGGCAGAGAACTGGAGGCAGGGAAGAGGAAGCACGTACATTTAAGGGGGGTTCTCTAGCTCACTCCTGAGTTCTCCTGTTGGATTGATACTAATAATATTTCCTTCCTTTTAATTAGTGCTTTCATTTTTGTGACTACCACAATTAACACTTAGACCGGTTTTTTTTTTTTTTTTATAATTTGAAAGAAATTTTTTAGGCTCTTGAAAGTTTTGCTTGTAAGAAAGTAATGTAGAATCTACATTGCATTTTTTTTTCTGAACAACACCAATCCTTTCAGTTTCTATTCTCAGTTTAAACAAGAAATTCTTCAGGTAATCTTCTCCTACCTGCATGTTATTTTTTATTATTATTATTATCATTATCAAAACAACACATGCCAGCAACAGTGCCCCATCTCAGTCATGGACCAACAAAGTCCACCTCATGGTTATGAAAGGTCTGTAAATCTGCCCTTGTTTTAGTAAACTCTGATGCAGAACTGTTGAGATTAGAAATGATCTCAAATAAATGTAGACCACAGAGATGGTCATCTGAATTACTGGAGGAGAAGGATGCTTGGGAATGAGTCCGGCGGAAGGGTGACATCTGTGTGAGAGAGCCCATCTTGCACCTAGTCCAGATACTCATGTAGCGAATTTCGCGTGAAGTGTTTTTATGATTCTAGACCTTTTGAAAGTAGAAAGACAACTTTTTTTTGCCCCCTAGAACATCCGTTGTGTTTGAGTGACCATTGAGGAAGGTTGAATAAGTAAAATGAGAAGGGAAGCACCAACTTTTGTTGTTCATATGAGCCCTAGCACTTCTGGGCATCCCTGGAAGTAGCTGGAGGAAGACCCATTTTGGGATCTGGTCTGGGATCTAATCTAATCAGCTGACTTTCATGAGCTGATTACTGCCAGGGTTGTGTCAGTCTTCAGGATCTTGTCTGCCTAATGGGTGCTGCTGTGAGGCGTGTGTCCAAATCTGCTGATTAAACAGCCAGTGAAGATCTGGGCTTTTAGTAGCTTTCCATGTTACCCTGAGTGTTCATTTAGAAAGTTTCTCCACATCTGTTGGACTGGAGGTGGACTGGAAAGAAATACGTGTGTTTGAAGTATAGTGTGTGCATTAGTTTCTTAGAACTACCTTAATAAATTGCTACAAACTGGGTAACTTACAATAATAGAAATGTGTTCTGTCTTGGTACTGGAAGCCAGAAGTCCTAAACTGAAAAGAAAGGGAAGAATCCTTTTATGCCTTTTCGAGCTTCTAGTGGCTTCTGGTGTCACCAATCAGTTGAGAGCTCTTTTGTCCAATTCAGATAAAAATCATGAATTGACAAAGTGCAGTCCTGCTAGTGGCCCTGATACTACAAGCAACACCAGTTAATGTTGAATGCTGTCTGTTGATACTGCTGGTTGCTTGGTCTCTCCTGCTGCCATTCACTACCATTTACTGGCTTGTGCCAGACATCATTGCTCAAATCTTCCAGATGCTACTCTCTCTCACTGCTAGCACTGCCGCCTTTCAGTGCTGACTTGTGCTAGCTGTGGTCCTTTGACTCTGCAGGTTGCTGCTCTCTGTTGCTGATGTTCATTGGCTTCTGGTCTCTGGAGCTCTTCAGGGCTACCACCCTCTAGTGTTTATAGCTCTCGCTTTTAAAGTAACCACTTTGTCTACACTACTCAGCATTCTTAGATTTGCAGAACCTTCCAAGCTCATATTATCTGAGATATAAATAGGGAGCGGATTTACATGACCACTGGAATGAGGCTTTATTTGAACTGGACCAAATCGGTAGCACAGAGGAGTCAACAACCCAGAGGGGGCCCTCCTACACCAACTAGAAAAAATATGAGAGGAGTGTTACTTATATAGCAGCTATAGGCCTATGATTAGTCCAGATTCAGACCTGCTGATGGTTCCAAGTTTGAGCTTGCTGATTGGGCCAGATTGATCTAAACTCAAGCTTTCAGGTCTGCTCCTTCATTCAAATCCAAACAGGGCAGACATCTCTGGAGAAAGAGTAGGACATCCAGGGCAGCCACAGTTGTAATGGAATGGTAAGCAGGGCATCAGAAACCAGCTGTTTCATTGATAGCTGTTTCTTTTCTTTGAAAAAATGGGAGCACCAAAAGCAGGGAAGCTTCAGAGGAGGCTATCTGTGTTAATCACAGCTTGTTGGGATTTGCGGAAGTTGGGGATGTTAATAATGGGGGAGAGGCACCATGCCTGACAGCCACCATGCCAACTGCACTTCCTGTTGTGGTGGCCCAGAGAGCAGCCATAATGTAAACCTAGTGGTGGTAGGACAGTGAGGCAAGTGTCCTAGTCCCTTATTTTTGGAAGGACAGAAGGGTAGTAAAGGGAGGGCAGAGAGGGAGGCCAACCACGCACTGCCGGTGTCATGGGCTAAAGGGAAGAGTCATGAGCTTTTCCATCAGCCTCACTGGTGCTCCTTGGCTTGCCACATCACTCCAGTCTCTGCCTGTTTTCATGTGGCCTTCTCTTTGTCTTCTCTTCTGTCCCTAATAAGGATGCTTGCTTTTGAATTTAGCGCTGGTAATCTATGGTAGTTTTATTTTGAGAGCTTCAATTAATTATATTAATTATATTAGGGCACATTCATAGTTTCTGAGAGTTAGAATCTGGGCATATCTTTTTGGGGCCAACATTCAACTCACTAGAGTGACGTCTTCAATATCTTGGTCTGCCTTAAAGGTGGCATGCACCGTCTTCACTGCCAGTATTTGACTGTGAGAGATACCGCCAATGAGGAGGTTTCTCTTCTGTGGGTTTCTGTCTTGTCTCTTTTTCTGTTGTCTAACTCAGATGTATTCATTCTGTTTGGGTACTTGCTTGGGTTCAGCATTCCATGTAGATATTGTAGTAATAGTGACAGAAAAAAAGGTAGATTTGAGGTGGTGGGAGACTACTGATAAGTTACTTTTTTAAAAAATGGGTCCTATTCTGTGAACTGTTCTTCTGTTGTTTAAAGGCAGAAGCAAGTATTTGTTCCTGGAGACTGATTCATTGCTGGACTCTCATTACCACTGGTGATTGGCAGTGACTGTATTTTTTTTTAACATCTCAGCTATATTTACTTGTTTTTATTAAGATGGCAGTAGCCACAATGTTATGGAGAGGATATACTTTGCAAAATCATGACTCAAAATGTGCATTTAAGTTGTGATATGGTCTAACTTGACAAATTGAACCTCCAGCACTAACCAGAATTTCCTTCATTTGTCTCCCACTGCCACTTTCATTCATTGACACAGAAGAAGAGATGAAGTGCTCTTAAAAATCTGTAGCCTCTGGAATTCAACACAGCGAATATTTGTCCAATGTAAACCTTGCACCAGCCCCCATCTAGGTGCTAGGAGAATTCATAAGCAAACAGATTGGGACCTTGCAGTTGTGTGATAACTAGTTCCCTTTTTCCTTCTCTTACTGAACCTTTTTCTAGTCTTGTGTAATGCAGCAGTTAGTTTTAAATTGAACACGTTTCATTTTCAAAGCTTCCATACAGAAATATCTTTGTGTATTATTGTATATAGCTGTGATCCATCATAACTTTAAGTCTCATTTCTCCTAGGTTCAGAGCTTTTAACACTGTTTCAAGCCCCTACCTGGTACTTGGTTCACCACTTCCTTCCTTTCTCAGTGGTTGACTCCAAGGCCTGAACCTGAGGACAGTGTCTGTGCCATGCCAGTTCATTTTTGAGCACTTGCCAAAATTAAGCCAGCCATTCTTTATGTGCAAGAGTTTGTTTTTATTTTTATCTGTGTGAGGTAGAACTTACAGAGTGCCAGCTGACAAGAGAGTGAGAGCAAGAGCCAGAGATAGAGAGGCTGACTAAAAGAGTTTTACCAGCCTGTTTTTCCATTTGATATGGTAACTAGATATTAGCTCTACCTGAAAGTAGGTAGGCTTCTTTGCCTACCTGCTTGGAAAAAAGAACTACTTCAGTTTGACACCAGAGATACTTTTTTCCATAATCTCCACCGTCCTGGTGCGTTTGGGGTAGGCCATCCTGATGCCAATAATCCCATTCTTCAGACTTGCGTCTCTGTAGGTGCTAGATCATAATTGTCTTGCCTCTTTCGCATCACTGAAGGACAAGTTCCTCCCTGTTTTTATAGATGGTGTGAGATTAATAAGTACACTGTCTAGGCAAATGGATTTTTTTTTTTTAAGCAAGAGATTTGAAAATACATTTTCTAACCACCTCTGAGGATAGGTATCCCGACTTTGATGGATTGAAGACCTAGAAAACCATAAAGTTTATTTCACTTTTTCTGTAAAGTAGGAGAAAGTTAGGTCCCATATACGGGATTTTTCTGAGGATTTATTACAGCATTTATCCGATGTAGAGCCATGTAGGTTCTGATTCCTTTTTGTGAGCCTGTGGTCAGAAGTTTGGCTGAGCCTATGACTACCCTCCTTGGCTTCTAGTACAGTCACTTTGTTCTTGTAGTTGGAAATTCTTAGGCGATCTCTCCTCTGTATTATAAATATGGCTTCCAACAAGTTGATGAATTACCCTCCTCTCTAAAGCCCAACCCTTCTGGAGTCATTTAGTTTGTTTGGTTTTCTCTCCAGTTCTCTTTTTTCTCTCTCTAAAAACACTTGGTTTTGTTAGTCCTGACTCCCCAGCTTCCCATCTGTGTTTGCTACACCCTCTTGGGAACTTTCCAGTTTCCCCTGCCTAGATCTGTAACTTTTTCAAATGGTATATTTTCTTATGCATAGTTGCATTTTGTACATGTTGAATAAATTTATGAAACTTGACCAGTGTACAATGCTGATGACTTGAACTCAAATGTTTCTTAGGTATTTTGATGCCCATTAGACTAGACCTATCCCTGTGTCCTCATGGGGACATTGAAGTGTCTGTCTTAGGTTTTTTGTTTGTTTAGGAACATAAATGTAATTTTTCCTACTGAGCCATTTGGAATAGGGTCAATTCCTGTGTTGCTTAAATGTCATCAATTCAGAGGTACACAGTCAATTTAATAATTACCTCTGGAAAGTAAGAAGGAAACATTTTATTAAATAGACACAAGGATTATAAGATGCTTTCAACTTCAAGGGGAAAAAAGGATGTTTTAGAATCAAGGAAATATGGTACCTGTCAATTCTTAGTGATGGGCTGTTACTGATTTAGAAGACTGTATAGGAAACTTCTGCTGACAAGAAGTTCTTTGGTGGGAATGTTATCACCAAACAGAGACCCCTTTAAAAATCCAGTGAATACCATGGACTCCCAGAATTGAATGCACCCAGAAAACAAGTTTTGTTATTATGCTTATAGAGATTTATGGTTCCTCTAAATCTACCCACGTTACAAATCTCTGGCATCAGCATGTAGAATAATAGCATGTCCTTGCTTGACCCTGTTGAGAGAGCTCTCCAAAGAATGACTGAAAATAAAATTTTGTAATGTTTTATATCAGGAGCCTTGTTTGGATTATTAATACCAAAAGACTCTTTAGACCTTTAATAGGGAAAATGGAAGTAGATGATGTGAGTATCCTTGTACCCTGCCTCTGGCCAGGGAAAATCCTCTGTTGTCCCTCTATAACATGTAGCACCCTCAGAGTGAATGCTGGTAAAGTTGCTACTTGCTTGGTTTTGCTGCCTACAGTGCCAGAGTCTTAGCTGCAGCTGTGTGTAGAGTCTAGCCAGCATGGGTTCTTCTTTAGAATGATCTCTAGAGGGCTTCTTTTAGTCAGGAATTTTGGAAATGGCAGCAAATTAATTGAGAAGGTTTCAATCCCACTGTACAGTGAAGCCATTCATGGCATTAAGCATAGTTATGGGGGTGAAGGTCTTTGTTTATCTGTGTTTTCATTGTCTGAGTCCCTGAAGTTATGACCATACCTAAGGAAACAGAACTTACCATTATACTGAAAACATTCACTGATAACTGACGATGAGTAAGATTAATCACACCTCAAACAGT
>RJWM01017810.1:14812-42414 GCA_004363535.1 Dasyprocta punctata | reverse complement strand
CTATCATATATTATATTACAATTATATAAAAGTATATATTATATATCTATTATATATAGCAATACATAACATATAATCTTATTATTTATACAGATATTTATGCTGATTATATTGAGTATTTAATTAATGTATTAATTATATAACATTATATAACATATATTACATAATTACATGACCTAATAATGTACAGTCACATATTATATATAATATGTAATATATATTATACATGTATGATTTACATAATCATATATATATGTATAATACATATGTATGGGGGACTTTCTCTTTAGTTCTTTTTGCTTAGATGTTCACCTAAGTTAGAGCAAGACTACTTCATTGATAGAGTAAGAGGCATTTTCTTTTAATTGGGATAAGCATGTATCTCAGTAACAAGACACCCACCCAATGCATTCAAATTTCTGGGCACAATCTCCGGCAGGATTTTGGGAGAATACAACCAGTAGTTCCAACAACAACTTGAAAGGAAACCACATATAGACATAGTATAAAAGCATATTAATGATAAAAGTGAGTGTAGCACAAATAACTAAAGAAAGAGGTGAGATAATATAGACTAGATGAAAAACATATATGTTAATGAACATAAAGTTAACATAATAGAGGGATAAAAATGAGGAAAAATTAAGAAAGAAAATCATATTAAATAATTCAAAAATGGATGTAATTAGATAATTGTATGAAAAATAGGGAAAACAAAAGAAAGTGAAACAAAACAAAATAAAAGAGCCAACAATAAAAAGTCAAAAATTCCTTCTTGCTAAAATGTTTAATATGGAACTGGACATGGTTCTTTCTGTGAGTTGTAGTTTTGGAAACTGCCAGGAATGAGGGAGTGGGTAATGGGTCTTCTCAGTGCCAAACACTCCAAACCAGGTAGGCCCATGTACAGGGTAAGGCCTGTTCTACCTAGCCTGCATGCTCATTGGTAATATGGAAGTAATTGGAGACACCTACAAGCCCATTTCCCTGGCTAAGCCTATGGACCCCCCGGTAACTGCCCCACACTCCCAAAGCCCTCTACCTGTATAACGGTAGTAGTAGCTAATGTTCCAGATGTGTGGCATATCCCTTGTATGCCTCTGCGTGTGAGGAGGTACCTAAATCAACACAATTTGCACTGAGGGAGAGTTGCTGTGGTAGGAACAGTTGTTGGATAGCCCCTGTATGAATCCACACACGGCTCATCTTGCTCCTTTCCACACAGGTCTATCTTCTAGATTTAATTGGAAGCACCTTCTCCTCTCTATGTCTCAGACTGTGCTTCCCACTACCTAGATTTCTCCACAAACTCCCAAAAAAGTCACTTCCTTGGGCCTACACTCTCTTCCAGGATGTCTGCCTGATGCATCAGTGAGCAGAAGATGCTGTTGAGCCTTGGAGACATAAAAATGCAGGAGTTTCTGATCCCTGAGCATTATAGGACACTTCATAAGATAATTCCCTGTTAGGGAACCATATAAATATGCCAGGAGATACCGGGAAGTTCTTCTGTGCCTTCTAGCTATGCAGATCTTAGGCCTCCTGAATGCTCAGGCTGTGTATTACTATGGTGCCAGGTTCTGTGCTTGTGGAGATCTTCATGACTTTTTCTCTTTTCACTTGCTGGGAGCTAGAGGGCTTCCTTTCCCTATACTGTGTTGCCATGAACTAAGTGTTATGGCTCTCTGTTCTGCTACAGTTTTAAAACTTAGTGCTTCTGAGGTTTTTTTTTCTGGTCCCTGATTCTTTCTGCAAAGTGCCTTCCCATGATACTCTGGCTCACCTCACTATGTGACAATATAATTGCCTTTACTTTTACAGGAAATATTCAATGATTCTCATATTAAAACAGCATGAAAATCACATGCTCCCTACTACCCTTTCTGTTAATTTTGACCACAAGTTATAGAAATCATGACCATGAACCAGACTTCCTAAAAGAATAAAACATTTCTTATTCTATTCTGACAAGCTTCAGTTATGGTACAATCATTCTTCACATTTGATATTCCTGGCATTGGATCCTGTCTTAGTTGGAATCCAATCATTGTCCTCAAGTGGATCCTCAATGGATTCATCCTTGTCCTCAAATGTCCTTTCTGCCAAGAAACATTCTTTAAATTTGATATTTTCAGTCCCCTAAATAAAAAAGAAAAACCAAGGACACAGAGGATGGTTTGTGGAGGTTGTTGATAGTAATTTTGTACATTTACGCTTTAGCAAATGTAGCTTAAAAACATGTCAATCTGATTTCTAATCACAGTATCTGGTGGGTGGAGAAATTTGGCATTGTATGCAATGGTCATGTCCCAGGCATCAATGATACCCACGTTGAGATCTTTGAAAATGTCCTTCATGGTAAGGTATTGAATGTATCCATGGAAGTCATCATACCACTCTCTTTGTATGGGCATTTCCCTGATATTTTCTGTTTTAATGATCACTTTAGTGGCTGGGCTTCTTAGAAACAGTCGTTCAATTGCCTTTCGGATGTTGATAGCCCTGCGAATAAAAATATCAATGGGGAAGGGTCTGAAGTGATGGCCAAAGGTAATGACGATGACTGTGTTTTGGTCCCCCGATACTCGATCAATCTCCAGAGGGATATAACCATCATCTATCACTGAATATTCATGAACTGTAGTAAAAGGGTAGCTATGCTTTTTCCATTGAACCTGAGTGTGCCTTTCAGCATCCAGAAGCCAACGTTTTGGAAAACTTCCAGTTCCATGAAGATCAAAAACTTTCAATGCTGATAAAAAATAAACAGATCTTTAATAGCAATGCAATGATATGTTTAGAAAAAATATCTTACTTACAATACCCACCTAGAGTATTTTTCTCATCTATTACTAAGAGGTAGTGATTAATTTTCATGAAAGACTATTCTATCACTTACAATACCAATTTAGAATATCTCCTCAGGAGCATCCTGCTCTCTAGGGTAGATTACCAAACCATACATGTGAAATATCAATCAAGGTGCAAAGTTTTCATTAGAATTCTTTTCAATTATAAAAACTTTTAACCACAATGAAATAAATATAACAAAAATTTGCTGTTTTAACCATTTTAAGCATGTAATTCAGTGGTATTAATTCAGTGGTATTAATAATATTCACAATGTTGTACAATCATGGCCATTATTTCCAAAACTTTTTAATCATCCTAACCTAAAACTCTGCACCTGTTAAACAGTAACTCCTTGTTCCTTCCTTTCTCCTAGGCCCTGCTAACCTGTTGTCCACTTTCTGTCTATATGTATGTAGCTATTCTGTGTGTATCCTAGAATCATATTTGTTGTGTCTGGCTTGCTTTGTATTTTTAAGGATTCTCATTGTTGCGGCATGTATTAGAACTTTGTTCCTGTTTTTTTCTAAATTTGGTTTTGTGTGTGTGTGTGTGCGTGTGGTGCTAAGTTTTCAATTCAGGGTCACGTGCATGATAAACAAGAGCAGTACCACTGAAATTACATCCCTAGCCCCAGGACTTCACTTGTTTATATGGATGGATAATATTCTGTTATGTGCATGTACTACATTTTGTTTATCCATTCATTTGCTGATGGACACATGGTCATTTTCACCTTTTGGTTCTTTTGATCACTCATTTAGAAGTATGTAGTTTATTCCCTACTTTCAATTTTTGGGAGTATAAAATAAGCGAAATTGTTCTGTCATATAGTAATTCTGTGTATAACTTCTTAAGGAACTTCCAAACTGTTTTCCACAGCAGTTCCAATCACTTCAGATTCCAACCAACAATGGATAAGGGTTCTAACTATTCTCGCCAATATTTATCTTCTGTTTTGTTATTATGGCCTTGCTGGTAGGCATGAAGTGCTATCCCATGTAATATTTTTGTTTGTGTGTTTGTTCTTGCAGTAGTGAGAATTGAACCCAGAGTCTCTGACTTTCTTGATTTCTGTTGTAAGATAGGTCTCACTAAGTAACTAAGTCTTTTTTGAGACAAGGTCTCACTATGTAGTCCAGGATGGCCTCATACTCACTGTATAGCCTATGTCGGCTTTCAACTCCTGTTTCAAAGATCCTTCTACCTCAGTCTCCCAAGTGCTGTTATTACAAGTGTGTGCCACAACATCCAGCTGTTAAGCAACTAATTTGCCCAAACTGAGTTGGTTTTGATCCTCCTGCCTCAGCCTCTCAGGGTGCTGGTATCACAGGCCTGTGCCACCATGTGCAATTTCATTTTACTTTTGATTTGCATTTTCTAATAACTATTGATAGGAGCATTTTTTCGTGTGCTTGTTGAACATTTATATATTTTTGGAGAAATGTCTATTTGTTGGAATTTGTAAGGAGCAACAACATTTCTTATGAAAGAGGAAATAAAATATATTTCAAGTGAAATGTTTCAAAACCAGAAAGATAAATAAGGTAAAAAACAAAATAGCCCAAGAGAGAGAATAGAGACCTCATTAAAAGTATTTTAAAATCAGCCTGAATTTCTAAAACAATGCAAAGAAATCATATACTTTTGAGAACTTTGGGTAGGTATTCAATCCACTGACGCAGTGTGGAGTCTCCATGGAGGTAAATGAGTTTTCTTTTCAGACAGCCGTTTATCTTGTTTGTATCAAGTTGAATCTGGCTGCAGGGTGCTGTGATCCACCTTTCTTGTAGAGTGTAACCACCAGGGAAAGGAATCTTCATTCCAATTCGACATTTGTCTTTTATTTTTTCATTTTCTGCTAACAGAGAAACCTATGGTAAGTGATTTTAATGGCATCAGATAAATATTCAGACTTTTTTCTTTTTCCTTCCCTTCCTGATCTCTTCTTTTTATTCCTCTAACTCTTGTTTCTTTTTTCCTTTCCTAGTACTGTCATTTTGATCACTAGGTTCAAGTCATCTTTACTCATTCTATTGAGATAATTTGAGTCATCTTGCTGCCTCTCGACTCATTTTCTTCTAAATCTGGTCACTGCTAAGTCTGAAGTTCTATTCTTTCATTGTCATCCCTGATGATTCTTTAGCGACTTAAGTCTTTTTCTAATCTGAATATTAGAGGTCTGTCAATTGATATTCTAATTATCAAATTATTTATCTTAATTCTGTCCACAAAGGAATAATCTTAACTTTTACATCTAAAAAAACTTTATAATTTTACACAAGTACATTTCAAAAACTTCAAATGGAACCAAAGGTTGTGGCCCAAACCTGAAAACCTAGGACTCTATAAGATGGAAACAGGAGGATCACAAGTTTGAGCCCAGCTGGAGCAAATTAGCAACTTAGTAAAACTTTTCAAAATAAAAAATAAAAAAAATGTGCTGATATGTCTCAGGGCAATGAAACGTGAGTTCAATTCCCAGTACTGCAAAAAACAAAAACATAAAAACAAAAGAACAAACAAAAAACAGAAAACAAAACCCCAAGAAACAAACAAACAAGAACCCAAATACATAAAAATAAATAGATAAATACAAATTTTTTAAATTGCAAAATAAGAACTTCAAACAATATAAAATACCTACTGAGTTTATTTTTAAATAGAACTTCACTAAAAGTGTCATCCAGATTGAAGCACAAACCAATATTCTAAGATATTCCAGCAAGTTCTGTTTGAATTGCCAGCACTGTTATGGTCTGCCTTCCTAGGTATCCTATCAGGCAGAGCATGAAATGCTTTCATAATCCTAAAATTATTTTTAAATTTCGAAGTGACATGGTTTGGCTTCCAGGAGACCTGGTGGTATGGTATGCTGGATAGTTTTAATAACATGATCCTAGAAATTTAAAACTCATAGTTTCTAAGTACTCGTTACCCTAATAAAGTACTGCTATATCTGAGAAGATAGCCGTGATCTTATTGATTGTCATATCTTACCTAGCATTGTGCCAGGATATTCATTTTCTTATGAATACTCTTATGTGTTTAATTTTAAAATAGGTTCGATATTTTAAATTATATGTAGTAAATGGTACAAGGTTTCATCTTTGTTTCACTAGATTAGAAATTATGATAGACAAACTAACGTTCCCAAAAGTTTTCAAGTTCAGTACTAATTCATCAAACCTGTGACTATGTTGCCTTCCCACCTAAAGAGATTTTCTAGATGTAAGTAAGGGTACAGTCTTGAGATAACATACTGTGACCCTGTCTGAAAAAAAATAAGGCCAAGAGTTTGGTTCAGTGGCTTAAGGGCCTGCCTGGCATGAGGTTATGAGTTCAATTCCTGGTACTGGAAAAAGAAAAAAAAAAAGATTTTTCTGAATTATCTTTGGCAATGAGAGAAGACTCCCAGCTAAACTCACTAGTCCTCCAACGTGTTACGTAGAAGCAGAAAGGTAGACCAAACATACGTAACATAAGGATTTGAACAACTGTCATATTTTTGGAGGCCAAGGAATGTGGCTACAAGGAATATAGACTCTAGAAGCTGGGAAAGACAAAGAAACTGATGTTTCTCCAGAAACTCTAGAAGAGGAACACAGCTCAGCTATACTTTAACTGTAGCTCAGTGAAACTGATTTTCAGTTCCTGAATGACAAAATGTGGTAGTACATGTTTCTTGTTTTAAGCTGCTTTGTTATGGTAGCAATAAGAAACTAATACAGACAAATCCCACATCTTTTCAATATTGGGGCATCCCAATTTGAAACAGCATATTTCCTCCTATTTTTATAAATTTTATTTCATACCATTCAGTAACATTTCAAATTTTCTTTCTATATATCATGCTTATTTTGATTATTTGCTTTTTAAAGCACAAAGTACATATACCACTATATTCCCCCCATTGACCTCTGTGTTTCAAAAACCCACCAATTAAGCACACAACATAGCACTTGACTTACTCTTCCTCTCCTTACAGCATCTTCATTGGTCACTTTCTACCTCATGCCTTCCTCATTGGTTGAATGAACAAGGTGCACAATAATTTTGCTCATGACAATAGTTTCTAATATGTTCTAAAAATACACTGTAGCACTTTAAATTAGTATTACTTGTAGCAAGGACTACTTTTTAGTATGTCTCAAGCAATACTTCTGCTTTATCTCGTTGTAAATAGACACAGGCAATCATAAGTTACTCACTTAACTAATTCCATATATTGTTTTCTTAATTGTACCAATTCTATCACTGATATTTATGAAATATCTCCTTCACCCTATTGTCTAATTACAGATATCCTCAGGATTCAACCAACTATTAACTATAATGTAAGTCTTTCTGCTTTTGCATTCTTCATACAATTAGTAGATGAATATTTTTCAAATTGCAGACTTACTAAGAGTTTATTTTCTCTGTTTTTCTATTAGACTTTCAATAAACATTTTCTGACTAAATGAATAAATATGGGAAATAAATCATTATGAGTTGCTAAGTTTACCAGTGTTGTTGATGAAATAAGAAAGGTTCTGTAGAAAGTTATTTTAAACCTAAAGTATTATGCTTCATATGAAACATTGCTGTCTGCATGTTATTAAAGCATTTAGTAAGATGGAAACATCATGCGAAACTGATAAGTGCATCAGTGGCAGTTGGAGGTTCTGCTAACAGTTAGGAAACCAAAACGAAAACCACAATGTTCCTACTCTGAAGCAGTGGGCATCCATCAAAGACATTTGCATAGAGACTCAGAGGCCAAGAGTTGAAATCCTAGATTTAAATAGAATGTATGATACTACTGCTTTCTTCTCTTGAGTAAATCAAGATGAAATCTTTTATAAACAGAGATTGAAGTAATTTTTAAAAATTGATTTCTCTTTGAGCTCCAGCATGATTGCCATCATAAACATCAGCTAAGAATTAGTCTGTAGGAAGCTACAATTAATATAGGTTAACACTGATAAACTGTCATGAGTTAGACGTGTGCCCAGTAGCACCTTCCACAAATAGAGCAGACTTACTGTTACATTGGGAGACCTCAATAGGCTTAAAGTCTTTCATTATTTCAACTCCCACTTTGGACCTTCAAAAGATAAGACAAATTAGACTGCTGTTGTCCACATAAATCAGGCAACAAAAATCACCTGATTGTAAGTGAAGAAGAGGTTTCAATATTTTATAAATGAAACTATTATTTTTGTTGCAAATTTTATATATATTGTGTATTGTAAATAAGAATTTTGTAAGACTTTCTACCCTCCTGAGAGTACCTAAAGTCCTTGTCAGGTCTACTTACCTGCTATATGCAATCAGTGTGTCTTGTGATATTAGGTTCCAAGTATTTATCAAATCTGCAAGTTCACAGTATGTTTCTATGTCACTTCTTTAAGTTCATACACTATTTTTTTAAATTACTATTTTCCTCTTCTTGACTATCCTGTCTCAGTTTTATTCTACCTAAATTCTTCAACACAACTACCAGAGCACCCTTTCCAATTGCAAATCTAAGTGCACTATTCTTTAAACTCCTATATTGCCTCCCCATCACTTAGTTCAGGAGTCCAGACTCTTAATTATGCACATAGAGCTCTTGCTACAGGGCTCCTATTTCCCTCTTTAGCCAAGTTCTCTGCTGTATTCACCTTCAGTTTTTCCTACATACCTGCTGTCTTAAGATTGTAAGTTTTATGAAGGAAGATAGTGCATTTGTCTTGTCTATTGCCATACCCATAATATTTATCCCACTTGGTGACAGAAAGTAGTAGTCATGCATGAATAAATGTAGGCTACAATTCTTTCCTCCAACTGATGAAAGACTATCTGACTATTTCTGCTTCAAAACTCTTACTTTCTCATCCACTTTGATTCATTTTTTTGTTTCAACCTGTGTTCATATGTGTGTAAGTAAAGGCAGGCAAGAAGGACTAAGGAGAGAACAGGGAATCAGGTACCAGGTGCAGTTTATACAATCACCCTATTCTCTGCTATAGATGTCTTTTCAGGTCCAATCCCATGAAGATGATATTTTTATCCTCAACTGAAATTTGGGTGTGAGGATGGTGGCTGAGCATGGAAGGGTTTGGTGAGTTGTACAGTCTGAGATAAAAGGAAGGGAACAGAAACCTAATTGTGCTTTTCATTTATTCAAAAGTGAATTGAATACTATAGATCAGGTACTCAAACTTGAATATCCTCATGAGATTCTAAAGTGCAAATATTTTCCATGTTTTGTGTTTACTTGTGCTTCCTATATATGCATTTTTGAAAGCTTAAAGGAAAAAAATCTCTAAGTCTGACTGTGAAAGTTGCTAAGTAAGTGATTACTGAGACCTAGCATTCTACTCTGTCCCCATTCTCAAGGCAAATAAATACCCAGGGGGCTGAGCGTAGACTTTTCTAGAATAAAAAAGGAAAAGAAGTGAATTGAGGCTTATGGAACATTAGCAAATGAACAAAAGATTCTGTTACTGATAAGTGTCTCAGGGCTTAGCTGACAGTTTTGGGGTTTGTGAGGAGTCACCTTTTGTAAAACCTCAAAGAGGCCCTAATGTTTCATTCATATAAACACCCAGATTTGTTCAACCAAAAGCAGCCAAGAACTGTTTGGGTCACACTTTGGGTGCCATGATGGATGTTTTGGCCTTGAGTATTATATATAGAGGCATCTTGTAATGAAATCAATTGGAAATGTCCTGTAGGAGTTGGCTTTTTAAAAGGTGCTTAGGCTGAAAGTGGACAGTTGGTAAGTTGTTGCAGTAGTCTGGGTGATGCCATTGTGGCTTGAAGTAGCACTAGGTATGGAAAGAAATAATTGAAAACAAAAGATACCTAACATGCAGAATCAGTGGACTATGATATGGGAGGTGATGGAGCATCACTTCTCATATACCTCCCAGGAAATCTTTCTTTGATGCTGCATTTATGAAGATACAACAGAAACATTTTGCAGAACATATTTTTCAAATCCTACATCAGTAGTAAATTATATGACTGAATGTGACAATGTTGGTTGCCATAGAAAAGTATAGGCCATATATATTTTAGATTTCTACCTGTGTGTCACTCTTGAACGTTTCAGTGAAAATGCAAACTGAGAATTGAGTCAAGAAGAGGGTGCCTCAGCAAGACACCATCTATCTGCCCAGGACCTTGAATAGAGTCATCTGAGAGTGTTGTGCTCAATGTTGACATGCGCAGGACACCTCTGTCGGTGGGGCAGAGGCAGTGCCTCCCACTCTATTGAAAAGTATACTCACTTATGGAAAAGGCTTTTTTCCTTGACAGTAAGATAAGGGATATTTCGGTTCCCGGTAGACACGTGGGTCAAGGCCTCACAGGGCATGTGTTGAGGCTTTACACAGTAGAAGACTTCATGTTCTCTGCCAAGCGGGAATTCGCATAGTTCTGTGCTTGAGTTTAGGGTCAGGCCACATTCAGAATGGACTTGTGAAGTGCCATTAACAAATTTACCTTTGAAAATAATTATATCATGAGCCTCTCTCCTTGCCCTCCAGAGAGCTGATGCCCCTTCACTGGGGTGGATGAGCAGGACGGACAGGGAGACCTGGCCCTCCCAGAACAGAGTGAAGCTGACAAGGTAGGTGCCATTGTTGAAGTCTGTCACCTTTCCTGATGCACCGGCCTTAAGGCTTGGGGAAGACATCCTGGCCCTCAAAAAGTCTCCGCCATATTCCTTCCTGCGTCCTAGGTGGTCCCTCACCTCCAGCAGGATGTCCAGTTGGTCCCCCCTACAGTATGTGTCTTTAGGGTTGAGAACGGTGATCACACTGTGGGCTGCGCTGGTGGTGGTGTTCACATGGGTGAAGGGTCTAAGCGGGATCAGCTGATCCAGTTTCTCTGTAATCTCCCTGATTCTCAGCTCACTCTCTGTTGGTGACTTTATCAGGCTCATTGATGTTTTGGGGCATGAGGATTTTGTGGAGATGTTCCAATTTTGGAGAGAGATGGGTAAGTTTAGAGCCAACCAAAACTGAAATGACAAATACGTGCCATATTATGAAATCAACTTGCTTTCACAGTCATTTTTATTTAGACTTAGTTTGAATGCTTATTTACATACTAACATCAACTTTGAATAAAATATACATATTTGTGTTTTTACTCAAGTAGAGAATACTGGAGTATCGTGATTTTCTACAAACAAATCAGGGTTTGAAAATTATTAGTATTATGAGGTACAGCTAGGAGCTGAATACAAGACAAACTTATAAAATCAATAACATGTATTGACACCAGTAATAATTACTAGAAAATGCAATAGGAGACTAGCTCTGATCTTGATTAAGGTACATAGAAAGAAAAATCATCTTATTGCATAATAAAAACTAACTTATTCATAGAAGAAGAAATCATAGCAAAAATGAAAACACAGTGTCAAACTAGATTTGTCTGTTCAAGGAATTTGTAAACCTGAATAAGTGACAAGTACTTATTTAATGGCACAGAAGATGGTGGCCTTAACCAGAGCCATATGTGTTACATGGGAGATAGACTTCTGATTAGATGGATTGCAGGTAAATGGAAAATGAGAAAGTGAAGATAGTGTTCACAATTCCTCTGAAATGAGGCATAGAAAGGGGAAGAACAGAGTTGGAATGGGAGAAGAGGTGCAGAATTGACTTATGATTTCTGACTTATATAGGTCAAACAGGTGGAGGCTTCAAATCACAGAGGAGAAAAGTGTTCCTACCTTTTTTGAGTTTTGAGAAATTACAAAAATTAACCAGGCAAGTATTAAAAGAGATGACAACATCAGCAGTGCTTTTTGAAGCTTCATGTTTGAGAACATAACCAGTGTCCTACAAAAGAAAACACAAGTGAAGGAATAATGTGAGAACTGAGTCCCTCTGTATTCATTGTTTCACTCTGAACCTGTAATATATGAGACTTTAGTCCTCCTGAATTACTCTACACAAAAGGAAAGGGATGATTCAGCAGTGTTACTGCATGAGAAGGGGGAAAGAGTGACTTGAAGAGATACTGAGGGGGAAACGGGAGGAGCAGAGTCATGCAGAAAGGAGTAAGATTCTGGGTTTTTAAAAGCTTCCGTTAGTGTGTAAAATGTGAGGCCTCATCTCTGTTCTTTGTCAAATTCTCAGTGAAGTCTAAATTGTGTAAAATCAATCAATCAATCAATCAATCAATCAATCAGAATATAGCTCAAAGGCACAGTGCCGGCCTGGCCAGTGCAAGGCCCTGAGTTTGATTCTCGGTACCAAAAAAGAAAAATAAATCACTTGAAAAAAAGAAAAAAACCTTTATGTGAATGGAGTCATTTGGAGGAACCCACAAAGATTTCATTTTTCAGTCTCAGCAATGCAGACCAAAATCAGATACTTCCGTGCAAAATGAAAGGACAATTTGGAGCTCATTAATTTTTACAAAGCCCAACATGATATCTTTTTTACCAATATGCAGTACACAATTCCAATTCATACTAAATTACTCCCATTGAACTATGATTTCCAAAATATGAAAGCATGGCATAAGAGTGATATTTGGCTTTTAGTCCACATTGGTATTGGGATGAAAAAGGAAAAAGTGGTAACTGAATCTGCCACTCAGTAAATCAATACATGTAATACACCATATCAACAGGGCCAAGGACAAGAACCACACAATCAACTCAATAGATGCAGAAAAAGCTTTTGACAAAATCCAAGAGCCATTCATGATAAAAACCCTACAGAAAAATCAGAATAGATGGTCCCTACCTCAACCTGATAAAAGCCATATATCATAAACCAACAGCCTACATCTTACTAAATGGAGAAAAACTGAAAACTTTCAACCTAAAATCAGGAACAAGACAAGGATGTCCATTATCACCACTCCTACTCAATATAGTTCTGGAAATATTAGCCAGAGCAACTAGACAAGAGAAAGAAATACAGGGAATAAAGATAGGAAAGGAAGAATTGAAATTATCATTATTTGCAGATGATATGATACTCTACATAGAAGACTTCCAAAAATCCATTAGAAGACTTCTAGAAGCAATAACCAAATTTAGTAATGTAGCTGGATACAAGGTGAACACTCAAAAATCAATCGCATTCCTGTACAGAAACAACAAAGCCACTGAGAGAGAAATAAGGGAAACCACACCCTTCACTATAACATCCAAAAAAATGAAATACTTAGGAATCAATCTAACAAAGGAAATAAAAGATCTATACAGTGTAAATTACACTCCTCTAAAGAAGGAAATCACAGAAGATTTCAGAAAATGGAAAGATATTCCCTGTTCATGGATAGGAAGAACAAACATCGTGAAAATGGCCATTCTCCCAAAATTATTATACAGATTCAATGCAATCCCAATCAAAATATCACTTGCCTACCTCACAGAGCTAGAGAAAGCATTCCTGAAATTCATCTGGAACCAGAAAAGACCTAGAATAGCAAAGGCAATTCTGGGCAACAAAGGGAAGGCAGGAGGTATCACAATCCCAGTCTTGAAACTATACTACAAAGCTACTGTGATAAAATCAGCATGGTACTGGAACCAAAACAGACCTGAGGATGAATGGAATAGATTAGAAGATACAGCCACAACTACAAACACACTTAGCCACCTCATCATTGACAAATGGGCCAAACATGTACATTGGAAGAAAGACAGCCTCTTTAACAAATGGTGCTGGAAAAACTGGCTTTCTATATTCTGTAAACTAAAACTAGATTCATGCCTATCACCATGCACTAAAATAAAGTCAAAATGGATCAAAGATCTGAATATAAAAACAGAGACACTAAACTTACTAGAAGACAGAGTAGGTAAAAGTCTCGATGACATAGGAGTAGGCAGAGAGTTCTTGAACAAAAATCAGATTGCACGGGAAACACTTCCCAGAATCAACACCTGGGATCTCATCCTACTAAAAAGTTTTTGCGTGTCAAAGGAAATCTCCAACAGAGTGAAAAGAAAACCCACGAACTGGGAAAATATCTTAGCCAATTGTCCATCAGACAAAAGACCTCTATCTAAAACATATAAAGAATTAAAAGAAATCAGGCCCCTAAAATTCAAGGACCCAATCCAAAAATGGGCATCTGAGATGAATACACACTTCTCAGAGAAAGAAATACAAATGGCAAATAAATATATGAAAAAATGTTCAACATCAATGGTCATTTGGGAAATGCAAAATAAAACAACCCTGAGATTCCATCTCACTCCAGAAAGAATGGCCAACATTAAAAAATCAACCAACAACAAATGCTGGAGGGGCTGTGGGGAAAAAGGAACTCTTCTCCACTGAGTGTAGACTGGTGCAACCACTGTGGAAATCAGTGTGGAGATTGCTCAAGAAGCTAGGATTAGAGATCCCATTCAACCCAGCTATCCCTCTTCTGGGCATATTCCCAGAAGAATTGAAAACATCATACCACAGTGATATCTGTGCACCCGTGTTTATAGCAACCCAATTTGTAATAGCCAGATTTTGAAACAACCCAAGTGCCCATCAATCAAAGAATGGATAAAAAAGATGTGGTATTTTTATACAATGGAATACTACTCAGCTATTAAGAAAGATTGCATTGAGACTTTTGTAAGTAAATGGTCACGACTTGAGACCATACTCATAAGTGAGATAAATCAAACCCACATGTGTAAATACCATATTGTCTCCCTAGTGTAAGAAACGGAAAAGTATACATGATCCAAAATCTATAATAAATACTACATAAGGGTAAAAAACAGCTCAAAGAGCAAACGTAATTGAGAAGGGAAAAGGGGGAAAGAGAAAAGGGAAGAGGAAAAGATATAAACCTGTGTATATGTCTATGTAAGATAACTAAAATGAACACACTGCTGAATGTATTTGTTATTGAGAAAGAACAATTAATACTCATATGATTAGATCAATTTTACATGTCTATATCTGTTAATGTAAGTAACCATTTTAAAGATAACAATATGCAATACTGCAACCATTGTCAAGTTTCTATCATCTTGTTTTGTAAACCAGCAATGCTACTGTTGTGCATTTACTCTACGCATTTGTTTGTCTCTTTTGCTTGTTGTCTTTGTTATATATGTCTTTTTTTTCTTTTTCTTCATTTAAATAAAAAACAATTAATTTAAAAACAAAATGTTGCTTTTCAGGCCAATATCAAATTCCACTGAAATTTAATATTATTTCAGAACATACAAATAGTATAGTGTGCCCAAATGGGCAAAGTAATAGAGGCAATCAGATACTCTAAATGTCCAGTATCCAGAGACTAACGCAGGCTTTCTGAGTTCTGAATTATTTTCATAATGCATAAATTCAATGTATGGTCTGATTCATTTTTCCTTCTCTGGAAAGCAGCATATAAAGATGTTTCAGTAAGAATGAAATAAATAAAAACCAGTCATGATTACCAATGTGCCTTTATGAATCTTAGATTCTCAATTTCCTTTTAATAAATTTTTAAGCTTATTTACTTATTCACTTATTTTGTAAAAAGTAAAAACTCACCCCAAATATGTCTGGTGCCATATAATATTCTACAGATAAACAAAATCAACAAATGAATGAAGCAGACATTTATGAGGACTAGAATACAGTGGTATATGCGCCCATGCTGCTGAGTCATCAGCTGCACCCTTCAACTTGAAATTCTCATTATTTCTTTCCTTACTGTAACAATGTTCTCTAATCTCACGAAGTTCTCTGGTAAATGCTGAAGCCCTTACTCATTGTTAGAGTCTGAGCTTGAGTACCACCTGTTCTTTCCTCAATCATTTTAACTAATGTATCCCTCATGTTCTCCTAATCTATTATACATACTTTTGTTATAATAACTTTTTGTTTTGTTTTGTTATAAAACAATGTATTATATTGCTTTATCTGCTCCTTCATTGGGTGGATGAACTTCTAGAGAAGATAACCATTACTCAAGAAAACAATAATATCAGATCAAAACCACTTCCCATATATACTGATACGTGTTCCACAAGAACTCAGTCTGGACAGTTAAATAATTCTCTTATCCCTTGTCTAACATGTGAACTGATGTACTATAAACTAGTGAGAGTGGCTCATTTGAGAGTGGCCAAAGTACTTCTTTGTAAGATGGAATTTTAGTATTGGCAGGGTCTTTAAAATTTATTAATCCCTTTCCCAGTAATTATTTTTACACCTGTTTTCTACTTGGAAATTTCAATCAAGATCACCTTTGTTTAAACCAAAAATGACAGCGGTTCATAATTTTTCTTGGAGCCTTATGGCAGATAATACCCTTTATACTTAAATCAATACCTGACTCAGATTCTACTATTGATTTTTGTCTCTGCATACCCAAATGTCTTCAGGGTGTCTCCACTTGGAAATCTTCATGGACAGAGATGTGCTGGACCTGGTTTATACTGGCTAATGAGAGCCTAATATGCACATCTCTCCCCAGTGCAAATAAGGCATGATGGGCCAATGTGCATCATGGAAATAGCAAAGGATGCAAACAGGTCATTTTCTTGGAGAGCAGATTTATCAATAGACTCCTGTTAATAGTTTCTTAAAATCACCCTATTCAATAAGAGCATTTTCTTAGAATTTTCTACTTTTTTTTTTTTAACCTGGAATCCCCAATCAGAATCCTGGTCACTATCTCTGAATTGTTTGTCTCCTCGGGTCATATCCTGTTATCTGCAGATATGATTGGCAAAGTGCAGAGACTGCTATTGCTGTCCCTTCCCCGTCTAGTAACAGGTGGTGTGTGGGTGTCCAGTTACACGTTGTTTCCAGGACTTCACGGTTGCTTGGCGTCCATTATTTGTAAAGGAGTATAGACAGATGCGACATGTGTACATCTACTCCAGTCTCACTGTCTTCTTCCTAACTGCTGCAAACTAAATACGGCAACAGCCTTGTTTTGACCACACACATGATGACCAAATCCTGGATGAGGAGATTTTTAGAACTTCTTTATTACATGGGCCCCTTTGGCCAACTGATGAAACCTCTAAACCTTTTCTCCAAATAATGTTTTAAAATATATAAAATCACACATACATATAATAACAAAAATTAGTATTGCTGAAGCACAGTAAACAATATTTCAAATAACCCAATTATTCATATAGTTATGTAGCAGTTCTTCACTACTACATGAAATATAAATCTTAGTAGGAAGGTCTTATACTTACAATAATTCCAGAGAATTGATAAGTATGAATGGTATTTTGAGAAACTTTAAAAACTATTGTGATGATTTGAATTGTTGACTCAGACACAGATATGGCTAAACTACCATGATTTATTGTTACCATTCATGGCTGAAGATATTGCTGATTTTCTCTTAGAGGTCAGTGAAAATAAAAGTGTATTTTTCCCCACTCATATCCAGAAATATCCTCATTCTATCATTGGGCTCATTTGGGGTAAACAGCCCAATGTTATGGCTAGAGGAAGAGGATAGCAGATGTTCCAAGATTCTTAGCTTCCTGGCTGAGCTCAAGAGGCTGACACTAACTGGACTTACACATGAGAGAGAAATACACACTTACCTTGTTCTCTATTTCAGTCATAACATTCAGGGGTCTTTTCTCACCTCACAGTCATTCTTACTGTTTATAACCACATGGTAAGTATCTTTTTTAATTTGTGGAACTTTAACTGTCATCACAATATTGTTGTCTGGTACATGTATTTCCAATGTATTGCTAACAAATTTCTTTCATTTAGAAATACTTTATTGTGGCATAATTTACAGGGCAATAAAAATGTGTGGATTTTAATTGCATTTTTATGAGTGTTTGCAAATGCCTACACCTGTGTAGGCACAATAATCAACATAGAATATTATTATGTGTATTGTGCTTCTGGTTCAAGGTAATCACAGGTCTGTTTTAGGACAGTATAGATTAGATTTAGTTTTCTAGGGGTTTCATATAAATGAAATTGTATAGAATGCATTCTTTGTGTCTGGCTCCTTTGATTCAATGTGATAGTTTTGAGGATTTGTCTGTGTTGTTGCCATTATAAGTACTTTATTTCTTTTTATTACTGAGCAAAATTACATTTGTGGATGTACCAACATTTTTTCTATTCATCATTTTATTAATATTTGAGTTTTTTTCTAGTTTGGAGCTATTATGCATACAGTTGCTAATAAATATTTATCCATACTATAGTTCTCCACCTAGAAAAAAAATTTCATTTCATTGGGTAAATAGCCAAGAGTGGAATAACTAACTGGTCAGTTGATGTTTAACTTGATACACAAAACCCTTTTGGACTTCATCACTCTTAATCTACAGATACATTTGGGGAGAATTGTTTCGGTAACAATATTGGCCTTCCAGTTTGTGCATATAGTTTAAATCTGTTTGAACTTCTGCAGGTTTGTTTTTATGCAATGGGTGGGGCATGAGAAGTGTGGGCTTTGTATTAACTCTTTCTACTTTATTGACATTTTAACTAGAAACTGTCACTGTATAGTGGGCAACACCTGAAATTACCCACCTAGCTATATGAGGCTACCTCGTTTCGTGCAAGATTCTGTGAAGTACTCCTTGTACAGACACATCTCAGGGGTCAGGAAGAATTTGAGAGTGGTTTTAAGCCAGATTTTGGGGCCCTCTCTCTCTGAGGATTTCTTTTATCAGGGATTTTCCTACTCCTTTTCCAGTCACTCTCACTGTTTCGAACTCTATGATATGAAACCTCCGGGTACCAAGTCCGCGGCTTTGTGCTTGAATTTCAGTTGCCCTGCACAGTGGACCGCAAGGCTAGTTGTCCAGGGAAAAGCCCCGAAAGTGTAGCTCTGGCCACTAGGATCCTCTTCTTCTGGGGCTGAAGTCACCTCCAGTGCCTGCCAGTGTCTGACCTTTCTCTTTGAAATATTTCATATGAATTTAATACTGTCATACGGGAAATGTTAGTGTCTTAGAAATAATTATGAAATATTTTCCACCTTTCATTTATCATTCATATCTATATAATTTATTTGATTTTTATTTGTTCTAACTGTTGTCTATTATATTTTCACCTTTTTTCCTTTTTTGTATTAATCAAAAATATTTGGATTATTCTGTCCCATCGCCTAGCTTGTAAATCACTCAAACTTGCTTAGTAATTTGTACTGTGTTTTACAAATTTAAATACACATCTTTGACCTAATAAGGTCTAATACAAATTTACACTTTCAATTTATGGGAAATGAAATGCTTTACCAAACTATGCTGCAACTACTTCTAAATTTCTCAGATTTTGTTTTTAGTATTGTCAGATATTTTAGTCCTAGTAATATATTATTAGTAGTAGTATATAACATGAAATGACTATATTTTATGTAATCCTCGTTCATTTAAATAGTACACTGTTTCCCTTTTTCATTCTTCCTTACATATTTGTACTGTCATTTGTGACATTTTAATTCTGCTTGAAAATTTCCTTCAACATACCGTAACTATAAATCTGATAGTTAAAGTCTAAAAATTGCATTTTTCCCTCTGATTTTACTTCAGTTTCTGAGAGATACTTTTGGTGAATAAATTCAAATGCTCTTGTTTGTTCCTTTGTTTGGTAGAGGAAGGCACAAATGTTTTCCACATGTTTTTTATCTTCATTTCCCTAATTACTCTTTGATCCTTTCTCTTTCTCTGCGGTGTAGGTGTCTCACGCCCAATGGTCTGTTAGTGCTTTGAGGCTTTAAGCAGACTAAAAATAAAATTATTCAGCTTTTCTAATGTTTCCAAAAGGAAGTTAAATTCTACTATTTTGGCAATATAAATTATATATACACATAAATGTATGCTACACACACTGTGTATATGTTGTGTATGCTTTTACTGGATTGAGGAAGTTCTCCAGAAAACAATTTCCTAAGTGGTCTTCTTATACATGAAAGTTGCAAAATTGTCCAAGTCTTTTCTTTGATTTTTTCTGATTCATAGAAACACTTATCTATGTATCTGTGTGTGTATGTGGTGTGTGTGTGTGTAGTATATTCATTATATATAGTATTTTAATTGAATTATCTAAATAAGTTCTCATGACTGATGTATAGAAACATAGGTGCTGTATTTTAACAATGCTTTTGTATCAACATACCTAGAACAACGATGACCAGAAGTAGCCATTTTGGATTTGTCTGGTTTCCATTATTAGTTTCTACATTTTGCCATGTTTGACTGACTATATGGGGTCTAACTATATATTTATGTGAATATGATATTTGCTTTTAAAATTTGAATATCTTTGCTTGATTTCGTGCTTTGCATTAGATTCTAAAAAGGTTTGCTAAAGTGCTTTTCTCTTTAATAGAAATTGAATTATTGTCAAAAGCTTTCCATGGTTCATGAAATTGTCAATCAATTTTTAAAACTTACATCTTCAATATATTTTTTATTTAATATATTAGTTCCTTAATATATTTTCTAAAGCTAAACCATCATACCATTACTGGGTGAAATGCAACTGGATCATAATGTAGATCTTAGTTTCAACATAACTTTTTTGCACTGTTAGTAAGACTACAAATAATATTTGAAAGCAGTATTGAAGCATTTTATTCATTGGTTTTACTTTAAATTGTGTCCACATAAACCCCAATTCCAAGTAGTCCAGTTACAGGTCATTAAAGAGGATTTGTCAGTCAGGATCTTAAAGATCATGTACAAAATTTTATTCAATTGATTAAATATCTATGTGTGTAGTTGCAGAGAATTAGACTTTACCATATTTGTGTTACTTACAAAAAGGTTCAAAATATAGTGGATGCTTACTAGGAGAAACTCCCCAATAGCTGGAAGCAATTCAAAGTTCACATTCAATGTTAAATGTTTTTTAAAAATTGCTAAGGGAAGAAAGTAATGATTAATCTTTTTCACACAAAAGTCATACTGTAAATTAAAAATATAAAACATAGTATAAAGATATATACATACTTAAAACCACAAATAAAAAAGATCTTCCTGGCTTTCTGACTTCATGACACATTTGGTGCCCACCTTAGGCAGACTGCTCCTGTGCTAATCTAAACTTGATAGTCCCCAGATCAGGACTCATCTCTCTATAAAACTTCTCAGAATAATTTCAGACCACACTGATGTTACCCATATTCTTTTTGTACATTAATATACTTTTCTTCCAGACAATGTCACATATAAAACAAGTCGAAGTAATTGTATCAGCTGTAAAGAGTTATTTTTCACATTATTCTTCCTCTTTCCAAGCACAGTGCATTTTAGTTGATAATCTCCACACTTACTCCCTGTGAAACCCTGGGCAATTTTGCTGGCTGGTTCTCAGGAAAATATTTTATCTTCATGCCATATCGTATTCAGAATAGATCTGTCTGTGTTAGCGAAGGAGGCTGTCACTGTTATTTTTTTTTTAATTTCCATAGTGTTCTTTTGATCTTTTCCCCTTTGTTCTTTCTCTTAGTTAAGAGAAGACCTCAGCAGAGACATGGTCTTTGTAGTTTCTTTTGATTTCTTCCCATCCTCACTGACCACAGGCAAGATTAGAGATAACGAATGGCAGATTCTCTATAGTTTTTCTTACCTGTTACAGTGACCTTCACTCCTGGGTAGCAGGAAAAATACTTGTAATTCTTAACTGGCTCTTGTAGCTGTGTGAAATTTGCTATTTGCTTTCTGTGAACACTTTTATTTTTATCAGTCTGTATTCACTGTCCTTTGGTTTATTGTTTTGGGGTGTAGATTTAAAGAAGCAATAAAAATTGTGCAATTGTGAATGCAAAGTTTCAGTTGGATAGTTGGATAGGAAGGAAATGATCTGGTGTTCTTCTATAATAAACCCACTAAGAAAGAAATTATGAAAAAAAAAGAAATTAGGATGGCAGTATAATTCACAATTTAATAACAAGAAAAATTAAATCCTTAGGAAATAATGTGACAAAGGCAGTGAAAAGCTTGTAAAATGAAAATATACTACTCTGAAAAAGGAGATCAAAGAGGAAGTCAGAAAATGGAAAGATAGCCCCTGTTCTTGGATATAGAGAACCAATGTAGTCAAAATAACCATATCTTCAAAACTGATAAACATTTAATGTAATTTCAATCAAAATACCAATAGCATTCCCCACAGAACTAGAGAAAGCAATCCTAAAATTCATGTGGAACCAAAAAGACCCAAAATACCAAAGCAATCCTGACAGCAAGAACAGAGCAGAAGGCAACATGATTCTATGAAATGATTGAAAAATATAGTGGGTGTGTACTGAAAGATATTTCCCCTATACTGAAGCAACTCAAGGTTCATATACAACATCAAATGGCCTTTAAGAAGTACTAGGTGAAGAAAGTACTGATTGATCTTTACCACAATATTCTTAATGTAAATTGAAATATAAAATATAATATAAAGATATATTTAAAACCACAAATATAAAAACTCTTCCTGGTTTTCTACTTTATGTCACATGTGGTGGTCCACCTTAGGCATAGTTAAAGTTATGCTACAAAGCAACAGTAATGAAAACAATATGGTAAGTGGGGGACAAAGACATGTGGATCAATGGAATGGAATAGCAGATACAGAAAAAGTCATAGGCTATTCAGTCATCTGATCTTTAAAAAAAGGGATCAAAAACTTTGTTGAAGGAAATATAACCACTTTAACAAATAGTACTGGGAAAACTGGCTATACACATGCAGAAGATTGACTCTAATCCCATATCTCTCACCATCTACTAAAATAAAATCAAAATGCATGAAAGATATAAATATTAAAACAAGCTATCTACTGGAAGATAAAATAGGTTAAACTCTTGACACATAGGCATAGGCAAGAACTTTTTGTTTTTAACAGAACCCCAGTCACACTAGAAATAACACCACACATCAACAAATGGGATTATTTCAAACTAAAAAGCTTCTGATAAAGGAAAAAAATCAACAAAGACATCCTATAGAATGGGAAAAATTTTCTCCAGATACTCCTTGGCCAGAGGAATAATGTCTAGAACACACAAAGAACTCAAAATATTAGTCCCCTGAAATAAAAGACTGTAACACAAAATGGGCAACTAAAGTGAATAGACACTTCTTAGAAATATAAATGGACAATAAATACATAAAGTGTTCAACATCTCTGGCCATTAGAATAATGCAACTGAAACAACACTGAGATTCTATCTCACTCCAGAAAGAATGACTATCATCAGGAAATCAAATAATAACAAATGTTGGTGATGCTTCAGGGAAAAAGGTATCCTTTTATAGTACTGGTCGAAATGTAAACTAGTACAACCACTTTGGAAATCAGTATGGAGCTTCCACCAAAAACTAACACCAGAAATTCCATTAGATCCAATGTTCCCTTTCTAGGTATCTTCTTGAAAGTGTTGAAGACAACATATTACAGTGATACATGCATATCTATGTTTATAATAATAGATTTTTCCTTGGCATGGTAGAAAAGCAAGAGCAAAGAAAGGAATGAAAGAAAAAGGCTTTTATTGTGGGCATAAGAGGGCTGAAGTAGAGTGCAAGACCCCTTGAAGGCAGACAAAGAAGTAGCAGGCTTTTAATCGGTTTGACTGGGTGAAGTTTGAAGGAGAAGACAGAATGACGTATTGACAGTTGACTGGGGGAATGTTGGCACTTGAGCTAAAAAAGGCAGGTTCAGTTTTGCCTTGGAAGAATGCTGCAGAAGTCAGTACTGAAGGGATGTGCTGTCCCGCGCCATGTTGTGCAGGCACCACGCTGAGCCTAGCAGCACTTCACACGGGCAGAACCCGTCATACAGCAGCACCATTTATAATAGCTAAATCTTAGAAGTAGCTTATATGTCCATCAAAAGATAAATGCATAAAGAAAATGTGGTATTGATATACAGTAGAATGCTATTCTGTCATAAAGAAGGATAAACTTGAGTCATTTTTAGGAAAATGGGTGCACCTTGGGACCATAATTTTCAGTGAAAGCAATCAGACATGCAAGCTTCAATATTGCCTGCTTTCTTTTATATGAGACCCAAAGTATAAGTAAATTAAAGAACAAAATAAAAGATAATAGAAAATTGGGAAATAGAGCTTTTGAAATTAGAAGATGGAGGGAGGAATTTGGAGGACAGCATAGAAGGAGGGTGATACTAAAAGAATTGAGATGTGTTATGTACATCCCCCCATATACCAGTTTCCCATGGTGAATATAATCATTATGCACTGCAAACATGTATTAGTAAAAAAATTAAAAGATCTGATGCTCTATTGAACTATCATGATGATAGTTCATAGTAATCAGCACTTACACATATAGTTATATATAATACATACGAATATATATATCATAGCCTGCTTCAGTTATTCTACAATATAGATGTACTGCAATGTCGCATTGTATCCTATAAATACATACAATTATTTGTCAGCTAAAACAGAACTACATAGTAGATGATTTTGTATTTCTCTGGGATCTACTAATAGGATGTTTGTGAGAAATTCTTTGCAATTTCTGTTTCTCTCTTCATATGTTACCAGAGATTCTTGGGAATAGAAATCTTCATTCTAAACAGCAAAGGTCCTGGATGTCACTCTGTAAAAATATCCCTGGTGGCTCACACTCCTGTGAGAGCAGATGTTTTTCTGAAAACCTGGTTTCACAACTATTACAAATAACGACATACTGCTCGTAAACATCACACAAAGACCTGGTGGGTGTTTGAGACATTTTGTTGAGCTTCAGAAGGATATCTAATACCCAGGGAAAGCTTGTTCAGTCTCTAAGGAGATGGGATGTGGCTCATTTTCCTCCTGAGGAGGATTTTCTTTGCCTTGTGTTTTTTCCTCACCCCACCTCTGGTTTTGTTATGTGATTGTTTCTTCAGCTCTGCAATACTGAACTCCAACTTCATATTTACTTCTAAGCCTGGATACAAAACCTTGTGCCAATAAGATTTGGCTTTTGAGGTTCACCAGTGGCATATTTTCATCAAATGCCCTGGTACAATGTTTCTCAAACTGTGTGGTTAAAGCCAAGTTATTTGGATAAAACTGCCATAAACATTTCCAGGTAGGTTTTATGTGGATGTGTTTTCATCTCCTTTGATAAACAGTAGGACTATGACTACTTGATCACATGGCAAGTATCTGCTAAACTATCTTTAAGTGGTCATACCACTTTCCATTCTCACTTGTCTTAGTTACTTTTCTTGTGCTAGGACAAAATACCCTGACACCCAAAATTAAAGGAGGGAAGGTTTATTTTAGCTCACACTTAGTAGAGGTTTCAGTCCACAGTAAGCTGGCTCTGAGGCAGGGCAGCACAGCAGAGGAGTGTCACAGGTGAGAAATAGTTCATGGTGTGACAGGCAGAAGGAAGCAAACTGCAGCAGCACCAGCAGCCAGCAAATTATTCAACCTGACTGCCTTTCCCTTTTATCCCATGGAGGGTAGCAGCCTTTTTGGTGGTGCCACTCAGAACTGTGCTAATTCCAATCAGTGGACTAATTTGGCACCACACACCCTTACTCCCAGTATCACAAGCCCTCACTTCAGTCAACTGCAAAAAGTCCCACCTTTGAGTGCGTGAGGCTTTGAGGGAACATCTAGATCCAAACCATAACATCACCAGAAGTAAACAAGAATCTCTATTGTTCTACATTTCCACTGGCATTTGATTTTGTCAGCGTTTTGGATTTTTGCCATTTTAATAGGTACAGAGTGCTATACCCTTGCTGTTTTAACTTGCAATTCCTTAAGCCCATATGTCATAATAATAATTGTGTTTTCTTTGATGGAGCAAGAATAGGTCAGAGTTCTATGGTATCTAGGGATTGATGAAGAGCACAGAATTAAGGAAGGCTGTAGTGCCGCATCACTTTATGATAATTACATTGCTGTATTCAACCGAAATTTCATATAAATCATTCCGTTTGGGTCAAGTTTGAGGAAGACCCATTAAAATGCAAACAAAAGTAATTAAAATGTTAATATGTATGTGTAGATTAAAGAAACCACTGTTATTATCTGTATAATGGCTTTCAAACATGTTTTAAGTAGTGGAACATTTTTTTCAAGCCAAAAGCTCACTCAAAAGTGCACTACACACATAGGAAAAGAGGTTTATGCTCTGGCTGAATGAGTGGTGCTTGAAATGTGTCCCTTGCCCACCAGGCACCTCTTGTGCTTTCTGTCTCTCAGGGTGGTATATAAATGACAACTTCAACACCCAGAGATCCACAGAGTAAGGTTTTCAGATTATAAGTTGCAGACTGATCCCTTCATTCTGGAAACAGAAACCTAGAGAGTTGATGTGACTTACCCAAAGTTCTAAAATTACTGGCAGCAACAGGGCTAAATTCAAGCTCCTTGAACTCTAGTATAATAGTTTTCACCTGTACTAACCTACAAACCTGGATACTGAAATCTCTAGAATCAGTTTAGAGAATAGCAGCGAGAGTTCCTAACTGGGAAAGAAAATTCAGAGGTTTCTGGAATGAGAATCTTTGCTTAGAATTTTGCTTCTCCTCCATCAGTGTGGACCTCTGTTCTCATTTGGAAACCATTTTGAGCCTATCTGTTGTAATGAACAGAAAGAAACAAGACTGTTTTCTCCATGTATTTATTTAACAACTGTTTTATTGCTCTGAATTTTGAAGCATAAGAGAAAAGAAGTTTTACCCATAGGTGTCTTAGATTCCTTTGGTGAAGAGCTGCATGGTTGTGTCTGGAAATATAAGTCATTTTTATGACTATACTGAGTTTCATTTTTTAGTGAAATTTTAGTTTAAATGTATCTCATCTAGATCCATGTCAACCATAGTGCAGACAATCTTCTCAGTGTGGAAGAGAGTTACAGCAATGTACCACCTGGCATTCTAGCACACACTCAACAAATCCTTTTTAATAAAATGAATGATTTTCAGAGACATGTGGTATCTAGCAAATATAGTTTAAGAATATATTAATTTGATTTTCAATAACATATTGAGGTGGGTGGACTTCATTTGAGCCATATGCAATTGTTATATCCCAGGCATCAATAATACCCACACTGAGATCGTGGAAAATGTCCTTTATAACAAGATATTGAATGTAACCATGAAAGTCACTAAATCTTTCCACATCACTGTTCAACTCCCTGGTGTTTTCTGTCTTGATGATAACCATAGTGTCTGGGCTTCTCAGAAGAAGACGCTGAACAGCTTTGTGGACGTTGAGGGCTCTTCGGATGAAGACATCCAGGGGAAAGGGTCTGAAATGCTGGCCCAGAGAAATTACAATGACAGTATTTTTATCTCCTCCAGTTCTGTCAATGACCCGGGCAATGTACTCAATTTCCTTGACTGAATAGATCAGTGAGCCAATCAAGGGGTAGCCATGTTTTTGCCATTGGATGTTAATATTTCTATCCAAGTCCACAGCGAGTTGGTGTTGCATTCTTCCAGATTCATGCAGATCTACTAACTTCAGTGCTGATGACAAATTCGCAATCCCAAAAAAAGGAGAATAATGTTACAAAGATTGCCTAGTCTTAAAGGTAGGAAAAAAGATTTGCTTTTTAGAATTAAACAGGCTAATTATATCTGATATATTGTAGGCTTAACTGAAGGGATTTTTTTTTAACAAAAAAAGATGACATATATAGTAAAAACAACAAGCAAAAGAGACAAGCAAATGACTAGAGTAAATACACAACATTGCAGGTTTACACAACCGGTAGATAGAAGCTTGACAATGGTTGCAATATTGCGCATCGTTATCTTTAAAATGGTTTCTTACATTATCAGATATAGACATGCTAGATTGATCTAATCATATGA
>RJWM01017810.1:0-14712 GCA_004363535.1 Dasyprocta punctata | reverse complement strand
GAAGGGATATTTTTGAAAATTACTCAAAAAATTAAAAGTACTATGTGTTTGTAAGAGATTTATGTACACCTTCTTACAGAATCATGCAGACCAACTGAGACTAGGAATGTTAGGATATTGAGATAATTTCTTTGGAGAATGATGTGACCAGTTTTGTATTTTTATAGGTTGTGTTAACTTTAAGCTTGTTTGAGAACAGTTCTTGATTTTATTTACATTTTTAAAAAATAGGGCTAGATACATAGCTCAATGATAAAGTACTTGCCTAATGTGTGACCCTGGATTGATTGCTTGTAATACACACAATGAATGAATGGATAAGTGAATGAATGAATGAATAAATAGATAAGTAAATAAAATAACATAAAGAAAACAAGTGAGTCTGATTCCTCAAGCACTCTGCAAATTGCCCTATTTTTGTTTTCTTCCATGTGCATGGAATGGTACTATGTATATTTTATGATATAATAGTGTTACCACTCATTTGTCAAATATGTTACAGTTTATAAACCATTTATTTGAACTGGTGATCTACCTCAAATATTCTTTTGTATTTTTTAAATTGCCATGCTGCAGAAAAATATGAGAGAAAATCACCTGTTCAATATTACAGTTTGTGATGAAATCATGTAAGATTGAATTTACTCCCAATTCTTGTGAACATGGTCAACCTGATCTTAACACTTTTGAAAATAATCTCATATGAACAGAATAAGATGAGGCCCTTTCAGTTTTCATCATTTTAATTTCATCTTTATTGCATTATCAAGGCCATATTTTCTAGCTAGAACTTATGTGGGAAGTGTCTAGCCAATGATTATAAATACCTTATAACATGTATCATCTTAAAAATAAGGGTCTAAACTTGAAGTCTTATGCCAGTAAGGTTGAAAAATAGAGATACTGGAGGAATTGTTGGAAGAAAATGACAGAATTATTTTCTCCACTCTGCTTCCAACTTACTTTAGTTCTCTCCTTCAAAGCACACTCTTATAATAGAATTTAACTTCTAACAAAATGCCTCAAATACATTTTCCTAACAGAATTTATAAGATAAACTGAAGAGGATAGGTAACACAGTAACTCAATACTAAGAGATTCACCATTATAGAATGTGATCATGGAGGGTATCCCTAGACCATTCATTTTGTAGCTGAGAAAACTGAGGTCAAAAGAGCTCAATTAACTTTTGCAGGTCATGACAGAAAACCTTCCCCTGTTGAGAATTCTTATAACTAACTTGTAGTCCAGGTCCTACTGATTTTCCAATTTTTATTGAGAGGACCAGCTTTCTTTCTGAGTTGGAGATCATAAGGGTGGCCTGGTATAGAAAGGCCAAGATGGAGCCACTGCCTTTCGATAATTCTTAGTCATAAGAGCTGGGGCTCAAGGACATAGAGGGATAGGCAGTGATGGTTTTCTATGTAGGATTGCTAAGATCTATTAATTGATTCTGAGTTATTACTGTTGCACTCTTGGGTTTAGTAAATAGGGCAAGTTGGCTAGGATTCTCACAACTGGATCCCTAGCCCTAACTCTGACACTAATGAAAATCATTGCTATATCTTTTTGGGCATTTTCTATGTGCCAGGGTGCCTTACTATGTGTTAAATGCTTTATATCTATTACTTTATTTCATCTTCAAAATCCACAGCATATATCCAATTACTATTTCTAGTTGATGCATGAGGAAATTGGGTTAGAAAAAATAAATAAGATGCCTAAGGTCATTGTTTCTAGGTGGAGTCCCACAGAGGAGATCTGTTAGACTCTAACTTGAGTGCTTTTAGCCATTGTGCCTGCTGGATGCTAAGTCTGTCCTATTATCAGGTAATAATCATAGCGAGGATTACTTTCACCAAGGAGAACTTACTTTGTAACACACAGTATCATAATTACACCATATATATCATTGCATTTTACAAGGTGGATCCCTTTTATCTCCAGTAGATAAAGGAGGAAGTCAAGGGACAAAACGGTTTTGCAGCTTGTCCAAATTTGCCAAGATAGGATGTGAAGTCAAGTTTTCAACCCAGGCCATCTGAATCTAAAATTTGTACACATAATCAGTGTACCAACTATAGAAGAGGGGAAATTCAATGTCTTACATCATCTTTAGCTCTATTGATAATTTGCTAAGACTATTGTGCAAATAGGGAAGTGTGAATTCTGTAGGGATAGAGAAATGTTTTTGTACACTGGCTCCCTTCCAATCAGATAAATGTATGCTTTTAAAAGAGAGGTCGCATCTTATAAACGTTTTTGTTGTTTCATGATTCAGTAATATGATAAATATGAAGTGAAGAAGAAGTTTCTGAAAAGATATATATATATATATAGATAGATAGATAGATATGAGTAATATCTTAGAGTGAGGCATACTGTTGATCCTGGTTTTGAAGTACTCTATCCACTGGCGAATTGTGGAATCTCCCAATAGATATATGAGTTTTCCTCTCAGGCAGTCTTTCATGTTGACTGGAGTCAAAATGCAGGAGACAGGATTCCATGTATATTTCCAGACATGTCCACTTGGGATTGTGGATACCATTCCAGGCTTGCATTTCTCTTTTACCTGGACCAATTTTGCTGGCAAAAAACAGCAAGATAGGATTTTCTAACACATCAAATTGCCCATAAGTATTTATTAAAGGACATCTATCTTTCCTAAAGTATCCTCTTAGTAAGGAGTAAAAGTGGTGGTGGAAGAAAAGTCATGTTGAAGCATCTAGCTTTCAGTAAAATTTTTCTGTGATTTCAGTTTCCTAGCTGATACCCATTAATGGTCACTACAGGAGCACAGGTTTTTCCCAGAAAAATGACCTTCTGGTAGAATTTAAGTGCTTGTTAGCATTGCTCTCAAAGCAACATCATCAGTTCTTGCAAAGTAAGTGAAAGGTCATTCATCCTATCATTTTAGCCCACTTTGCCCCTGAGTCTGTCACACACTATCAGTGTTTTAAATGCCCATTTAAACTATACATTGTTTTTAGAAAAATGCTAGGTGATACAATATAGATCACTTGGAAACTGGACAATAGGAATGCATATGTGTGTAGGTCTGGAGGTCCACAAAAGGCCAGGTATTAAACCCTTAGTCACTGGCTTATGAATAGCTGAGGTGGCTAAAAAGGCGATGTAACATGTTTGGGGCAGTGATTATTCATTATTCAAAGAGAGCAATACTAAGTATTTCACAGCTTGGATGAGTTTACCCATATATCTGAGGTGATAAATACTATTTCTACATTTGAGTACATATACTTTAATGCAGAGAAGTATAATTAGCAATTAGCAAGATTTAAATTCTGAACTGATGTAAATATAAAAGATGTTTCCTTAAATCATTTTAGATAGAACTTCTCTGGGCTGTTTAGATTCAAATAATTAAAAAATAGTAAATGCAAATGTGTAAGTTCTATGTTGTATAATAAAGTTGAAAACTGACAGATATATGATGAAAATCAACCCCTGCATGTCAGGTTTGAATCCTCTAGATGGTGATTCTTGGGCTAAAAGGGATGTAGAAGGTAGTAATAGTGGTAACATGTGGAAGTAAAGAACTAGGTAAACAACTGGGAGACAGAGTTTTAATGTTTATAGGTTATTGTATAAGATGGGCAAGTAATCAATTACCTGCTAAGCAGATTGGTGGTGAGAGATACAGTTACTCCAATAGGTTTATCAAATAATTTTTAGCGATTCTAATCATTCACTCACTTAGGTACCTTAGACAGGACAGATGAGTAGACTGCTAATAGGCCCAAAGGTGAAAAAATGCAGCAAGAAGAGGAAGGCCTTTGATTGGGTCTAGTACTAAGCACCTAGCAAACTCAGAACACTTACTGTTGCATTTTGTGACACGTATCACATTGGAGTTTTCCATAATCTCCACACCCATATTTGACCTTAGAGAGACAATATAGAAATTAATCTGCAGGGGGCCCCAAATAAGAAAACAAGAAGCCAGATTATCCAATGCTTCTATTATTTCTTGTTAAGTTGGTTACTGTGTCCACACAATTATATCATTTAGTAAATTTCCATCTTTCGGCCTATTACTTCCAAGGATATAATTACTCAGATGATGTGCAAAGTGATCTATTGAGATGCAGAGATCATATGTTAGAGAACACACACGTACGCAGAGTGTGCCAAAAATATATATACACATTTCAGCAGTTTGCCCTACTAATAAATGTCTGGAGCCTAATGGCCACCACTTTGAGCACTTTTTATAATTATAGAGGCCAAAGGTAATTGTATTAGTTTCATGATATCTCAATAAATTTAGTATTAAAATACGTATGCAAGTTTCTCTTTTCCTGATACATATACAAACACACACACACACACATATATTTTGTGGGCATACCCTGTATTTACTCACTTTTAGTTTTTATTCTGCCTATATTTTTTGTTTCATTAATGAGAATTAAATACCCAAAACATTTGGGAATTTCTGGAGACTGAGCCCTGTCTCCAAAAGAATTCGCAGTTCCTTTCCCAAATGACTTTTCTTACAGGGTATGAAAGGTGATATACTTAAGGACTTTTCTTTAGAATGCTGTATCAGACAAGCACATATTTGCTCATATAGTCACCAGCAATAATTATTTACCTTTCAAAGAGGGTCCTTTCTTGTTGGCTAAGATAGGAAATTTTCTTGTTCTTAGAACTCATGTGTGTAAGTGCAGCACAGGAAACATGTGGAGGCCTCACACAGTAGAAGGCTTCTTGGTCTTCAGCATCCAGGTATCTGCACAGGTCAGCACTTGAGTTCAAAAGCATTGCACAGTCAGTATCAAGCTGGGAGCTGCCATTGACAAAACGGCCTGTGAAGATCACCCTGTCATAGCCTTGATTCCTTGCCCTCCAGAGAGCTGAAACTCCTTCACTGGGGTGCATGAGCAGGACAGACAGGGAGACCTGGCCCTCCCAGAACAGAGTGAAGCTGACCAAGTAGGTACCATTGTTAAAATCTGTCACCTTTCCTGATGCACCTGCCTTCAGGTCTGGGGAGGACATCCTGGCCCTGAGGAAGTCCCCACCATATTTCTTCCTGTGTCCCAAGTGATCCTTCATCTCCAGCAGAACATCCAGCTGCTCCCCCTGGCAGTATGTGTCTCGAGGGTTGAGGATGGTAGCTGTGCTCTGTGTGGCACTAGTAGTGGTATTTATGTGGGTGAAGGGCCTGGGTGGGATCAGCTGATCCATTTTCTCCAGTATCTTCCTGATTTTCAAGTCAGTTTCTGCTGCAGAAACTACTGAACACAGTGGTGCTTCAGGACTCAAGGTCTTCCTAATGAAATTCCAGTGAGGGAAGGAGTCAGGCCACTTGAGTGCAGTCCAACTCTGAAATGACAAGAAATAGAATAAAGAACAAATAAAATGTTCCTATTTCATATAACAATTTTGCTTGGTTAGCCAAATTTTGTCTTTTATATAGTAATGATAGTTACAGAAATTAAATGACACTGAGATTTTATGATTATATATGTTTTATATGCAAAATATTTTTGTTTATAAATTCTATTAGTGTTAGTCCAGTTTTCATTAGCTAGTTTATTTTGTAACACCTGTTTAACCCCAAAGAGCCCTGGGATCATCTTTTGAAAATTGTTAATAAAATTTAACTTACTGGCAGCTGTGAAGACCAAATGAGAAAATATTTTAACTGCATAGTAGAAAATTATTGCTTATTGTTTTTTATTTTTATCTTACAAGTAAATTTTGTTCAAAAGTGTTCAATCTTAGATAAAAATCTGAGCTTTGAGAAATGCTAAAGATCAGTTTTCAAACTGAAATTAAAAGATGCTAATTAGTAAAAAAAAACATAGGAAGCATGAAATCATAGGCAAATTTAAATGCATGGTCAAAATTACAAAACTCTAACATGGTAGTGGTGGTGTATAAATCACTTGTATTGTATTGTATGAAGGCCTCCAGAGAGCTGATGATGCCCCTTCACTGGGGTGCATGAGAGGAACAGACAGGGAGACCTGGACTTCCCAGAATAAAGTGAAACTGACAAAGTAGATTCATTAAAAACAGTAGCTACAATACTTTGTTAACTCTTAAACTATATAACATGGGAGATGTAACACCACAAATTTAAAATATGGTGTAGGGGTGGAGTAAAAGTATGAAGTTTGTCATGGGATCAAACTTTAATTATTATCAGCTTACAACAGGGTTTTACAACTGTAAGATTCCTTTATATGACTCATGGTAATATAAGAAAACATCTACAGTGAATACCTAAAATATAAAAGTAAGGTATCAAAGCATACACCCAGAGAAAATTATTTGTTCAGAAAGGAAAAAAAAGCAAGAGAGGAAGCATACAAAGAAGGAATAAATAACCTACAAAACAACTGGAATACAATTAATAAAGTGGTAGTAGTAAGAACTTTCCAGTCAACAATTGCCTTGAATATAATGAATTCACCAATTAAAAGACAGAGAGCAGTTGATCTGAAGAAAAAAATATCAAGACCCAACCATATGCTGCTTACAAGACAGTCACTTTATCTGTAAAACACACACATAAACTATATGTGAAAGAATGGAAAAAAACACCCCATGCAAACACAAATACAAACTGAAAGAGAACATGAGTTGCTATACTTATATCAGGTAAAATAGACTTTAAATCAAAAATTGTAAAACAAGAAAAAGGAGGTTATTATTTAATAATAAAGGGGTCAATTCTTCATCCAACACTGAAGCACTTCAATATGTAAGGCCAATATTAATAGATCTGAAGGGAGGAATTGATTGCAATACAGTAAAAGGAAATTCTATATTTCATTTTCAGCAATGGACTGATAACCTAGACAGAAAATCAATAAAGAAGCATCGTAAGTAAACTACACTTCACCTAGATTGGGGATGTAGGGGCAAAGCACTAGCCTAATGTTCTAAAGGCCTGGATTCAATCCCCAACATCAAAGAAACAACAACAACAACAACAAAAAAAAATCCACAAAAAATGCCAAAGCTATTCTTGAGACCAAAATTCTATGTGTATGTAATAAACATGTATTTACCATGCTAGATGTATGGTAAGTCTCAAACACATCTAAACAAATTAAGATTGAAGTCGTATCAGGTATCTTGTCCTACCAAATGTTACAAAACTAGAAATGAATAATTGGAAGAATTTCAGAAACTTCACAAATACATGCAAATTAAATAACAAGCACCTGAACAACCAATAGGGCAAAGATGAAATTTTAAAAATATATTGAAACTGTGTGTAGTGGTACACTTCTATTATCCTATTACTTAGAGACTGAGAGAGGAGGATTGCAAGTTCAAGGCCAGGCTAGCCAATATGAAGGCTTTACCAACAAGCGAAAAAGGCAAACCAGAGAGAGAGAGAAACAGAGACAGAAACAGAGACAGAAACAGAGACAAAAACAGAAACAGAAACAGAAACTGAGACAGAGACACAGAGACAGAGACCGCGACTGAGATTGAGACTGAGACTGAGACACAGAGAAAGAAACGAAAATGCATACATGATGGTCTGGGAGGAGAATCAAGAAGCTAACTGACTCCCATGAGCTAGCAGTAGTCATGGGCTGGGTGGAGAACCAAGAAACCAGCCCCCTTCCATGAGCTCGACAATAAAATGTAGTCACTGAAAGTAAGTGTTGGTTTTTGAAAATATGAACTGAGAAAACTAGGCTAAGAGAAAAAGAAGGTGTAAATAAGTAAGACTAGAAGCAAAAAGAAATAACTGGAAAAGGAAATATTACAAAGGATATCATAACAGTCTACTATGAAAACTTATATGTCAGCAGATTGGATAGCCTAGAAGAAATAAATAAATTCCTAAACTCATGCAATCTACCAAGCCAGAATCATGAAGCAAAAATCAGTAAGTAAGGAGATTTTATCATTAGTAAATCTTCCCAATAGGATGCTTACTTTAACCACTTCTGATCAGCATGGTACTAGAAATCTTAGCCAGGCCAATCAATCAAGATAAAAAAAGAAAAGGCATCCCAGTTGGAATGGTAAAAGTTAAATTGGCCCTATTGGCAAATGACACAGTCTTACATAGAGAGAACCATAAAAGTTCCACCAAAAAATTTAAAAAATTAATAAATATGTTAATTGAAGTTATGGTAGGATATATGAACAATATACAAAAATAAGTAGCATTTCCATACACTGATGACAAACTATCTGCAAAAGAAGCCAAGGAAACAATCTCATCTACAAAAGCTACCAAAAAGTTAAATATTAGGAATAAACGTGTCCAAAGAGGTAGAGATCTGAATGCTGAATACTTTTTACAAAACATTGATAAAGCAAATTTAGCAAGACACAAATAAGTGTAATGATACTCCATGTTTATGGATTGGAAGAATTAGTATTATTAAATTGTCTGTGCTACCCAAAACAATCTGCAGATTCAGTGCAATTCCTATCAAAATACATTTTCACAGAAATAAAAAACCAGTCTTAAAATTCATAAGAAATTATGAAAGACCCTGAATAGCCACAGCAATCTGGAACAAAAGGAACAAAGCTGAATGTCATGCTACTTGACATCAAAATATATTACAAAAGTCTAGTAATGCAAACAGCCAAGTACTGACATAGAACAGACACATAGACCAATCGAATAGAGAGCCCACAAATAAATCCTTAATAATGGTCCCTTGGCATTATGCTAAAACACACAATGGAAAAAGGATACTCTCTTTAACAAATAGCATTGAGACAATTGTGTATCCATATGCAGAAGAATGCAATTGAACCCTTATATCAAATGTTATACAAACATTAACCCAAAATGAATTAATGACTTAAATGTAAGACCTGAAACTATAAAACTAAAAGAAACATAGGAGAAAAGCTGCATGGTATTGTTTTAGCTAATGATTTGAAGGTATCAACACAAAAATTTGGTCACAGAAGGAATAAGATAGATAAGCAGAATAAGTTTCAGGAAATATATGGCCTAACTTGGTGGCTAGAGTTAATAACATTGTGTTGTCTTCTTGAAAATATTGCTTAGAGAGTAGATTTTAAGTGCTTTTAGGAGAAAAAGACAAAACAAAAAAGTAGATGAGATAGTGTATACGGTAATTAGCTTAATGTGGTTATTCCACAATCCATACGTATTTCAAAATACTTTGCACTAAATACAACACACAATTTTCATATGTTAATTAAAATAAGTTTTAAAATAGTAAAAACACTTTGAACATGCATGAGGTTTTTATGTAAAGTATAATTATCTATTTTTCCATGTCCTTTTTAATAATTTACTTAAATATTCTGCTATTTTTAAATATTTTCTCAGATTTTTACTAATACAGGAGATACAGAAATAAAGGTTTATAAAATTTCTTTTTTCTAATTATAAAATAACACTGGTTTATTATTTAACACTGATTTATTATTAAAAGTTAAAGCATTTCCTATGTGAAAGCACATAGGAAATAAAATCAGTCATAATCATGTCAATCATTGGCCTCAAACTCAGGGTTACCCTCCTACTTCAGCTCTCAAATGCCTGGATTGCAGGCATTCACCAACACACTGGTTTAACAAACGTATTTTTTTAAAAAACAACTCTTTAAAAGTGATGGAGAGTGAACAGAAGCAGACAGGAATGGAGAGGGGTCAATACTTGACAGAAAGGATAGCTTAAGACTTGCACTGTAAGAAGTGCTAAATGAAATTCTTTAGGGTGAAGGGAAATTATACCAGATGGAAACCAGATTTTCTGGAAGGAGTGAGATAGGTGGGAAATGGAAAATATGTGGATAAATACAAAAGATCAAGTATTTCTCTTGAGTTATTTAAAGAGCATATAATTATTTAAAGTAAATTTGCAATATTATGACAAGTATAGCAGAGATTATGGTGAGGTACACATAGAGCTAAATAGATTTTGAAAATTATACATTAAATGAAGTGACATTTTAATAATTTTAAAAACTCAGAATACTTGATATAATGCATAAACTACTAACAACTATATAGAAACTAAAAAGAAATACTAAAAATAAAAAAATTTCAGTTAAACCAAAGTGAAGCACCTATATTAAAAGGTTAAATATCAAAAACAACATTTCAAAGTTTTAGTAGAGTACTTAGACAAATCTTGGGGTAGGGAAATGTTTCCCTTCCAAAACCAGTAAGTATTTTTTGAAAGACAGACAAAAAAACTTATTTTTCAGAAAGTCCATTAATGTTTAAGATTTATCAATTATCTTAGTTTTTTAATGCTGCATAAACTGCTAAAACTAATCTTTTTTTTTTTTTTTTTTTTTTTGTAACTGGGGCTGGAATGCAGGACCTTGCACTTACCAAGTAGACACTTAGGCCGCTAGCTAAACCCCCTACTAAAACTAACCTATAAGTCTCAGTTTGGACCTTCCCAGAATAGAGGAAGTGCAAGTGGAAATTTACTTTTGTAAGACAAAGAAAGTAAGCAATTCCTACCTTTGTGGAGCTGCGGAAAACTGTGAAACTGATCCAGAAGGCTAAAACAAGCAACAGTACCAATAGGGACTTACGATTTGTCATAGTCGTTTTCATAATTCAGACCCTACAAGAAGCAATAAAAAATGTGCAATCTTAAAGCAAAACAAAACTGAGAAAAACATGGAAACATATCACATTTTTCTGCCCCCTGATTATTTTTATCCTCAATGAGTTACTCCCAGAAATAAACTTTGGCCCTCCCTGCTGCCCTTGATGTTCCCCAGCTGCTGTCTTTGGCTACTAGCTTGTGCAACCACAGAGAGAAACTCCCTGGAGCTCACCGTGGACTCTACTAACCCAAAACAGGAAGCATGTAGGGTTGCTCACATGTTAGTGATGTCATCTTATACATTCGCATTTGTTTCCCCCTTTAAAACAAAAAGTAGAGAAAACACTTCAGCAAATACTGATGCTGAAAAACATTATCACTGTGCCCTTTTAACATAATTTGATCTTACAGCTTCCTCAATCCCTGTCTGTGAATGTTTCACTTTCTTGTATAACTAACCTTTCTAACACTCTTCAACTCTGAAAAAAATTATTTTAAAACTCATTTATTACTTTATTTTAAGTAGCTTTCAGGTTTTATCAATATTTCATCTTTAGGTACTATTAATATTTTCTTTGACTTGGAATTTCAAGTTGTCTTTTCAAACTGGTTGGTCTAAGGATGTAACTCAGTGGCAGAGCACCTGTCTAACTTGTGTAAGTCTCTGGGTTCAATCACTGGATCACAAAATAATATCAAATAAGGTAAAGCAATGTAAGATTGATTAAATGATGCCCTTTAAATATTTTCTATCTCTTGAAATTTATTCTCACCTAGAACCACCCTCTGCCTCACACATCCATTTTATATACAGACATTAGAGATTTCAGCACTCAAGAAAAAATATTATCACTTTCCCCTACCCATTGCATTTTGCAAATATTTTCATGCTGTCAGTGTAAAGTCTTGGTTCATTTCCATACCTAGGAACTTCGGTGAGCTGCACGTGGAGGCATTCTTCTGAAACCACGAACATGCTAATGGGGTGCTTCTTACCTATATCAAAACAAACCACAGACATAAATTGCAATCTCCATAGCTTGGATTTGCAGTCTTCTGCTTGTTTCAGCTCAGAAGTGCCAGGCATGCCAGCTTCACCTTAAGGAAGGACCTGAATCACAAAGGTTAGTTATGAGGTCAAGCAGATTGAAAAAGAGGAGCAAAATGATTTACATAGTAGACAAAATGATTTCTTTATCTTGATCCTTAAAGGGTCCAATTTTAGTAAGCATATGATAAATACCCATTAAAATTGAATAAAACCAAAAGTTTGAATAATTGAGAGTAGTCACATGTGAACAGCTGAACTTTCTACTTTTCATCTCAGCCTAGATGTAAAGAATCAAGCACATATTATTTTACACATAATACATACTCAACAAATTTGTAATGTTGAACCAAAAGAACCTCAAATACAATGAAAGCAAGATAATAAAATTGACTACCTCTCAGATGGAGAGAACGACAGCTTGCAGTCAGAGGTTGAGTCCATCTGGAGTTTGTATTCTTGATCTGATGGAAACAATGCCAGAAAAAGCAGGTGCCCACAGGAAGCTGCGGTGGGTTGGCTCCTTTCACGGTTTTGTGGGTCTCACGTATGCTGTCCTATACTTGTGTCCATCAGTTCTTCTTGTCTTTTTTGTAAGCAAGAATCAACACCCATTTCAAAAGAATCTTACAGATTTTAATCCTTTCCACATCCTTTACCATGCTGTACCAAACTAGTCATAACAATACTTCTTTATGACTTTCTATGATGACCATTAAAAACGCTGTGTTAATCTTGTATGAGTGGATCTAGAATTGCTCAATTCTGCTCTAAGGTACCTTTAATAGGAGGAAATATTGCTGTGGGTTTGGTTTGGCTGCTCCTTAGGAGACTAATGCCAGAAACCAACCAAGTTCACAGCCTACTCTGAGACACAGAGATTTAAGTATTTTGATTTGCTTTAGTTATACAGATACTGGTATTTAATGTGAATCTGGAAACTTTTTGTAAGGTAGGCGTACTAGCTGTGCTTGACAGAAAGAACTGAAAGTGCAGAAAACAATTTCAGTACTTCACCCAGATCATCTTGTGAGATATAAAGCAGGGCTAAGTACAGAATTCCAGTCATTTTGACCTTTCATTCAGAGTACTTTCCAATACTCAGCATGACTCCAACGCCTGTGATATAACCAACTGCAGGTACTTCCTGTGTTTCATGCATTTATTTCCATTATACTTGGAAGAAACAGCTCTTTTTACTTTTGACCATATTTTTCTACAAATGGTTCAAAAGGTTAATGTGAGCAAGAGCTATGGTCTTCTGTAGTGTGCTATTCTTGCAGTTCATGTGTGTTTCATCATCATCTTTGGTAGTATAGATTCCTTTCCCCTAAATTAATCTCATTGAGGGAGTCAACACATGGGAGCTTAGTCACAGGTAGGACCACAAAGCTCTGAGTTTACATAATTAAATACAATCCAGGATATCAACAGTTCTTTGGGGAATGAATAGAGTAAGAGTAGTGCTGGTCAGATTCTTAAAAAGCAGAAACACAATAAACAATTCAGTATTTGGTGAATCAAAAAGCATGTGATCAAAGAGCAACAATTGGAGTCTAAGACATAGGAAGATGGTTCCTAGAGTTTCAGGAAGCAAATAAGATGTACTCTGTTAGCAAGACCACACTGCATGGTATTCAGTCTCATTGCCATGGAATTTAAGAATAGAAAGAGGAGCCAGGCGTGGTCGCGCACGCCTTTAATCCCAGCACTCGGGAGGCTGAGGTAGGCGGAGCATTGTGAGTTCCAGACCAGCTTGGGCTACAATGTGAGCGCAAGGCCGGCCTGAGCTACATAGTGCGACCCTGCCTCAAAAAACCAGGACCAGGAATTTGGCTCAGTGGCTTAAGCGCCTGCCTGGCAGGTGCAAGGCCATGAGTTCGATCCCGTTGCCGAAAAAAAAAAAAAAAAAAGAAATAGAAAGAGGATCCTTAACCTAGAAGAGTAAAGACTAGATAAGATTCAGCATCAAGAATGGCTTAAGAGTGCAGCAATGACAACTTAGTATAGGACTCACTAAGCAATGATGAAAGGCATGGGCTGTCACAACTCAATCTCTGTTTTACCAGCCAAGGAGGGTAAAAAGGCAGTACTGGGGCAAGAACATGGATAGATAACTCACCATGGCCCCAGACTTACCAGCCATGGAGAGGGTCAAGGACTCTCTGTTGTCTTTAGTTAGTTATACGATGGGAAATGGACTGTTGTACCCATGGCTGTCTTTGAAAAAGCCAGTCAGAAAAACCATGGCTTTATCACTTTTTACTCCACCACCCTGAAACAGAGATGAGCATCTATCTGTTTGTTAACTGTGTGGTGGTGGGAAACTCTGCAGAGGCTGGCTTAGGAACTCTGCCAAATATGGGTGCTCACTTTTGGTGATGACTCCCTACCACTCAGATCCTCTACTTATTGGAATCTGAAAGAGATGAATATGTGTAGAAAAAAAGCTATTGGTAGGTAGAAGGTGGTGGGGGGATGGATGTGGACTACCCAGACCGGAAAGCAGCAACTTATATTTGTTGAGGAAAAATGCCAGAAATATACTGTGAGATAGTTGCCATTTTCAGAAGGGGAAACTGAGGCACAGGATATTTAAATCCACTAGCTAAAATTCAGTGCTAAACCCATGGTTAGCAAATGGAAGAGACAGACCTTCAACCTAGATCTCCAGTGCTGCATTTTTAACCACTATTAGGTTTTGTCAGCCATGAGGCAGCAAAACCCAGGAAGGGAGGAAGAGTAGAGATTAGATGTTAACTGCAGAAATAGATGAGGCAGGGACAGAAAGTGTTGTGGCACTAGAACAGTGGAACTCCACAGTAACCTAGCTATGCTCCAGAGAGGACATCACAGCTCTCACTAGAGCTGCACCTCTGCTTACCCACCCTTTCGCTTAGATCCTCGCAACACTTGAGGTCTCTGTGAGGCCTCAGGCATGTTGTGGGTGGGAGAAAAAGAACTTTATCTTTCTCCCTCTATTCACAGACAGGATACTAACATATATAAAATGATCAAAATTATGCATACCAGATATATATATTGCACACACAAGTCATTTTTTTTTTTTTCGGCACCGGGGATTGAACTCACAACCTCA